>JBBPLT010000064.1:0-91213 GCA_038089955.1 Strobilomyces dryophilus | reverse complement strand
GCAGAGATGGAGACCGAGGCTGATGTGGTCGAACCCGATGGCACGGAAGTAGAGATGGAGGGAATAATGACTGAGCAGACCGCGATGGTGGCGGCCCCACAGGAGGGGACGCCAAATGTGGTTGGAGTCCCACCAGATGCGACGGACACAGAAAACGTGGAGATGATTATAGAGGAAGGTAACTCTGAGCCTGCACCTCCGGGAGGATAAGATCTTTAGTGTATTTACAGACGAGTACATAGCAGTTACAGTTGTATCCATTACGTTCTGCGTTTAAGTTGAAGTGGCCCGAAAGGCGGGGCCACTGGATGCGGTTGAAAACATCCCGATGAACACGATTCGAGTTTTGCAGGTAACTGTACTATATAGTATAAATTAGGACGAACGAGTACGGTACATTGGGTTCATAATATCGCGTTCAGTGCACGCAAAAGATGGTATGGGCCTCGCTCTCGTACGTGCTGCCTGTCCTGTCCTGGTCGACATCGCGAGACATGATGAGATCCTGTGTCTCGTCACGCGCCGCTCGTTTCCCCCCAAGTTCGCTCAGCTCGAAGCCCAAGTCCGACGAGTGAGCCGTCGGTCCTGGATCCGATTGCATCGCTGCAAGCTGTCTATCTACCTCCCGACTGAGAAAGCTTCTCGAAGCCTCTCGCGTACGGAGTCGTCGAATGTTGAGCACGAGACGTTGTCCTGTGACGCTGATCAGCGGGACCGAGAGCCTGTGAGGGCGTCGAGTCAGGAACCACAAGGCAAGACGGGGAGGGAGGCGTGAGTGGTCGAGTCTCCTTACAAATGTTGGAGTATGTTTCTCGGATCCTAGTTTGCGACATGGATGTCTCGTGAGCCCAAGAAGGCGTCGATCGGATGGTGTAATATTACCCTTACCTTGCTGTAGACGGTCCTACAATCGGATTCTCGGCATAAGGCGAGAAGGGATGTCACATTAAACAGACATACCAACAGATGATGCAAAGTAAGTAATTGAGCGTGGTTGCCTTGAGAACATGTTAGAAGGGCTAGATCGGCGGTTCGGGCATGCCTTTGAATCGCTTACGATAAAAAATAATGCAGCTATGAGACTCGTCAAAACAAATAATCACGGTTCGCAACGAATGATCTTACCATCGCGTGCGAGGAGTTGCGTTAACCGTGAATGGTAAATTCCACCGATCCCCCTGGACATCCTGTAAAGACTGAGATATACAACCAACAACAACAAGATATTAAGAGAGAGTCTGCCGGGAATGAGACATCAGCCTGCAGACAGTGTCTAACTATACGCTCACGCTAGGAACATGATCGTCCACTGCGAAGTTCAATTGCAACAGCTGTCCACGTGGAATTATGGAAATGAGACCTACGAGGCGCGCTAGAAATGAGGGGGTGAGATCAAGAAAACAGCGCGCATGAAAGCCATACGGGGTGGCGGCGATACGCATATACCGGTTTCCTCCAGGTAGTCGAAAGGTGGTACTACCCATATGGCTGAGATATCAATGGAATTTCAAATGACTGGCACTCACTGCTGGCACGAACGAAGAAGTAGAATACAACCACCAAGAAAGCCAGAGTATACAAAACATATAATGTGTAGCACGTCAACACGAGTGTGCGCTCCAATCCTGCAATTGCACAAGCGCGCCTCACAACCAAAACTGAAGATAACCATGACAAAGATGGTTTGTGGTGCGACTGGCGCACTCACGTTGGATCGTTGAAATAGATATGGAGGCCAGGAAAGGGAGGTATAGCGTAAAACCCACGCAGAACTGGCGAGAGGTTGAGTCTGATCAACAGGTGACGAAGAAACACGGGGAAAACACACTGTTTCAGAGTTACGACCCAGGTAGCCTGTCTCCTCCAACATTAGAAATGTCTGCCCGATCAGAGTCCAGTATCGGTTAAACAGGAATATTATCTTGACGATCGTCCGAGGACCGTCCCAGACATGTGCTACCTATTGATATTTCAAAACCTGATGCGTGATTCCGGTAAAGACGAACCTCGAGTGAGAGAGTAAGTAGATAGTCATATAAAAGAAAAGTCCCCCCTGCAAATGCAGCCAGTCTTCAAAGAGATTATCAGTGAGATGAGGTGACCACCATAGTGGATGAACCGCACTTGCGAATGAAAACCTGGTTGAGAAATGTTGCCGGCACAGACATGACTTGCGGAGTGCAGAGGACAAGAAGCAGAGGTTTGACTGGTGGGAATTAGAAAGCGCGACAGTTCAAAATCCCGAGTGCAGTTAGAGTCAGGGACTCAGGGCCATGATATCTAAATTACGTGTTCAAGGTCTCGTCGTCCTCAGGTTCAGAGAGGCCTCCAGCTTGTTATTTCGTGGTACTGTACAGAACCACCAGTGTGAGCTAGTACTGCTCTTAGAACGGGACCCCACGTTAAAAGATTCAAGCAGGGACCCAAGCAGCTAACTGCTTACCTTTAACAGCGGCAGGGATAATCAAGTCACGTTGCACACGGTGGCGTCAACGATAAGAGGTTCTGCGTGCGAAGAAAAAAATCCATGTTGGATCCTCCGAGTCGGACCGAACGGACTGCTTCGAAGTTGACCCACATTCGGAAAGATGCATGAGTCAACTTTGATCCATATTAAAATTGGAGCAAGATGGGGGCAAGATCCACTCAGACTATGTACAGTAGCTCACTGTGCATGTACTGCGTCGAATACGAAGATGATCTGTGTTTTGTGTCCAAAATCACAGTAAAAGATGGTTTAATGACTCTATCTAAGGTCATGACAATGTACGAGATCCGAATCAAAGGCTGCTAATTGTGCCAGGAGGTGCAGCCATCCTCGTGACGTTCCCATGAGCAGTGAAGCGGGTGTGTTGAGTATGGGCAAGGGCCTGGTACTTCCCGTCCTCGTATGCGTTGAGTCGTCGTCGTCAATCCAGAGTAAGTGAGGGAGAGACAGATGGTGTCATCGACGCGGCGTGATCGTTATTTGTCATCCTCGTCGCGTCTTCGTGCGTGTTGCCTCTTCATCGTCATGGACTCGGAGCAGCGACAACCTACATGCGCCATCGTGTCGCCGCAGGGGCCTCTATCGGCAACGCAGGTTCGTTGTCCTCACCGCGTCTAGGCGTGGGCATATCGCTAGCGAGAGCGTGGCAGCGGACAAGCAGCAGGAAGCGAAATCATCCATGTCAATGTAAGAGGAGATGGAGTATATTTGACCCAATGCCACTGATCCCGCTGCTCGTGAGGGCAAAGAAACCCCGAGTAACTGCGAACGACACGACACCTCATTCAGGATCCTCGAGGGCCTGTCACGAGAGGGCTCTGTGCGATGGGTTAGTAACCGACAGACCCGCTAACGAAATCGTACAAGTGCTTGAGCCCGACAACGCTACAGTACGGGGTAGCCTGACCGATCCCGTAGTAACTTTCCCGAGCGCCCAAGCGAGTATGTCAGCACCATTGTGCCTAGAGAGATAGAGAGACGACAGACGCGGTACACATGCCAACAGGGCGATTTGCGCAACGTACCCCATGCTTACATAACTCGCCGCACTTGGCTCGCAGGAGCGGGTGGTGCAGACATCGCCCTTTAGTATCATCAGAAATGCCTCGAGGTCTCGCGATGGTGACCTCGCCGTCTAGTCTTTGCTCGAGGCTACTCAGCAGCGCGATTACAAGAAACCCGCCACGAGCGGCAAACTCCAGGGCTGCACTTTCTCGTTGGTCAAGCATTGCAGGTCCCCTCAAGGCTCACAGCCACAATTCTCCCGCAGGTTACTCCTTGCATAAATCATGGGAATAACAAGGTTTTGATCTCCTTATTCATCTGAGGGGTTCGTTGGGTCTGATCGGCGTTTTGTTTCAGGTGGGGGTGGCGCGCGCGCGCGAGTTTCTCTCAGTGCCGAGATCACCGATGGCTGTGCCACTGTGACAATTCGCAGCGGACGACTCAGTGAACAGTCGTGAAGTGGATGTTGACGGCAACGTCGTGACGACCGCTCGGCTGCGAGCCAGTTTCGAATTGAACGTGGAGCGGAAGTCGACGATGGACCCGTAGGGGACACGCTTCCCCGGCCAATGGATAATCAATTCGTAGGTCGAGGTTTGCGTCCGATCCTGTCACGACTCCTTTCACCTTCCGTATGTTTTCATGGCCTTGTCGCCCAGGACGTTCAAGGTCGTGAATTGGACGTTAATGATGACGTTATCTCTCGACAGACTGCGACCGAGTTTCGAGTTGGACGTCCTCGACGGTGGTACCGATGTTGCTGGCAACGTTGTGGTAGGAGGGCTGGGACCACTGGGGCCAAGGTCCCTCCGAGAGGTGTCAGGAGTCCTAGCGCAGTGCCCTCGTTGGTACTGGTCGCATGTCGTAGTCTGCATCCATCAGCGCGGGGCGTTGCCCCTGGTTCCCTGAGTCTGGCCCATCCCAACGTTTCGTAACTTAACTTTTCCGAGCTGTGCCAACAGTCATGGCATTGCAGATGAGGGACTTGTAGGCATCCGTCGTTCACCGTCCGCTCTGCGGACACGCGGAGTCGGTGGGGAGGCTGAGCTTTCACACCCGTTGCTCGTACATGAATCTGAATATTTGCGGGATGCCATTGTCAGTGGTCAGCGGTGTGATTCCTCTCTTGTGCCTGTGCACGCCCGCGCGTCGGTTCCTTGCCGTAATGGTAAGTATTGCGATTGTATTTCGGAAGTAAAGCCTTTGGTGCTGTGTGGTTGTGAGTATCAATTCTGGGTCCAGGACGTGCCCGGAGGGCTTTCCTATCGTACATCACGCACACTGACAAATTTCGACCGAGCACAAGACGCGCCGACAGACATAATCATTGACGACGATCCTCTTCTGAAAACGCCGCACCTTGCGGAGGGAACTATCCACCCCTAGCTGCACGTTCTTTACCGCAGACACCATCGGAGCCGTCCTTGACGATCTTGACTCTCATGAGCTTGTGCATGTTCTTTGCAAACCTGTCGTCTGTTTCTCCATGCTTTCGCTTTCCATGCGAGGGTTTAGGAGGCGGTGCATAAATGAGGTTTCGACGACGAGGGCGGGATTTAGAGACAGTCGGGGGTTTCACCTCAACAACTCGCGGCCAAAGGCAAGGAGCTGGCAAGCGTGGCGAAGTTGACGAGGCCGGGACACCGAGACTGTGGTTCGGAATGAAGGTGGTGTTGGTCTGAAGAAAAGGGACTCGGGTATCAAGCCCTGCTGCCGCTCTACCTAGCCTTCCATCAGCTTCAATTGGCGGGTAGTCACCTGGGGAAGGAGAGTGAACCACACCAAGCGGCGCGAGCTTGGGGTCACTTCGGATCTTGATGATCCATGTTCGAAGAATAGCTTTGAATTTTTCATGGTCAATGCGAGGTGGTTGATGGAGGTATCTTGGAAGTTCATTTTCGTGGTCATCTCCGAAGATGGCACAGCGTAACTCTTCGAGCATGGGAGCCAGAGGTTGGAAGTACTCCGGTAGTTCATCCCGTAGGACCACGCGCAGTCCACCTTTTGTCGCGCAACGCAAAAATTTGTCGTCGGGGGTCATTGGATCCGAGAACATGAGTGCGAACAGTGTTTTGGAAACTCGGAACTTGGAGTTCTTTTCACTGGAGGACACTATGCGGGTCCTGTGAGGTACATAGAACCATAGCATGATCACCAGCAGGCAGAAATAGAACGATTCCAGGTTGTGATGGGAATTTTGAGCGACTGGCCCCGGGATCAAAGCAGGCTCCGACATCTCTTTGTTGTCCTCGTAGTCAGCAGACGAGGCCACAAGGGCCACTTCGAGCTCTAGTGCCATGAAAGGCCTTGCACCCTAGCTGAAACGTGAGCAACTTGACAATCATGCTTCGTTGAGCAAACGTACGGTTATCTCTGCATTCCTCGGTTTTTCCTGCAAGTTCCTCATGATTGGCAGCAACTGCGGAATGTCCCCCAGCGTGTGTTTGTACGGATGCGCCAATCCTGCTGTTGGGACGGGAGGATGCTCACATTTATCGAGCAAAGGAAATTGTATACATGATCGCAAGCCCTCACCACTGATATCAGACGACATCATTTGTGTGTCGTTGTCGGTGTAAGAATCTTCGTCTGCCTCCGTAGCTGCTCCGCTGCTCGCTTCATCGAGTTGCAAAACTAGCCCAGCGTCGTAGGACTTTAGTGATTCATCCTCGGGCTCTTCAGTGACAGAAGACGCCTGATGCTCGCGAGTGATGTATTCGACTTCCTCTGAAGACAGTGGATGCACGGCAGCAAGGCCCCAGTCAAGTAACTGTCCACGCAACATACCGGGTCGGTTTGGGTCGGGTGGCAAGGTAGAGTGCTCTTGCGGAACCAAGCCCATATTTTGGATTGAAGGATCACGATGGAGGATTCGGAAAGGGAAAAAGGCGCTGGACGAATCATCTCCCTCAATCAAGTAGTTGCTGGCTGCTTGTTCGTGCGCTATATGAATGACCGATTATTATTGACCCCAGAGCGCGAAGTAATCACTTACATGTAATACAATCGTAGAAACCGCCGAGAAGTTCAAGAGCACTGCAAAACTGGGTAATAGGAGCGGCCCAAGGAGTGCTATAAGTGCGCAACAAGGCACGATCCTCATAGCCGTAGACTTCGTTCAACTCGCCCCCTTCTGAGTGAGAATTTAAAGAGCGAAGAGCTGCGTCGCCGAGCATCAATTTTATATCCAATGAAGCGCGCACGTAGCCGGTGGTGAGATAGTGCTGGCTGTCGCTCGTCTTCACGGCTTCCTCGCCCAGTAATCTTGGGACGCCTTGCACTCCCTTGGCGGAAAGGAGAGAGAGGATAGTACCTTCTGTCAATGTCGTCCTGGTGTCGACCCAATTATATGATGATAGGGCATCCTTCCTCGCCGATATTGAGACAGGTCTTTAGGAAGTTGGGAACATAGCCACCCCACCCATACTACGGTCCCTCGGCTATGAATGGTTGGCGTTATGTAAGCAGTGAGATAAATCTCAACAACACCTAGTCCAACTGTTGAGCCAGTGGAGAGGTAGGAATGTTTTGCACCAGTTGTATGCGGATCAAAGCCGAGACGAAAAGGAGGAGCGTATGAAAGGCCAAGGATGAGTCGTACGAAGATCTGCCATCCTGAGGACTCCATGAACGAAAAAGGTGGGGAAATGATGGATCCGCCGCGATCGAATAAGGCGACGGTCACATTTTCTTTGTGGATAAGTGTTACGAGGACGAAACAACGTGGACCTTGAACCCGTAATAGATCCGCGGCACGTTCTGAACAGAGCCGATGAATGGAGGAGTCCGTCTCGTGGCCCGACTTCAATTCGACAACAGTCCGAATGAGTCGCCAGTCCATGAGCCCCTCGTGATCAATACAGAGGACGTCAGGGCAGCGATAAGCATCAACACCTGGCACAGACTTCGAATGTCCTTCACCAGACCAGAAGCGGCAGCGTCGATCCATTTCGTCCTTTGCAGTAGATGAGTACCGACACACTCTGGCACAGAGTTCGTTGAGGAACCCAGCAACCTTGGACTCGGTTTTGATGGTTTTTGTGTATGAACACAAAGATTGAGGGTTAGATCTGGTGGTGCTCTGGTCGCTAGCGGTATGGAGGAATGCTAGAAAGCCTTGCAAATTGCACTGTTCGCTCATTGTTTGTTCCACGTGATCCTTGTGTGGAGAAGAAAGACTTACCGGTTGTCCCTGCCGATCCTCTCCCTGGAAAATGGCACTGTCGGGGAACAGCGCCTCCACGAACGATTTCGGCTCAGCCAGAGATCGCGTTTCAACCGTTGAGTCATGAATTGAGGTACTCATAGCAGCATTTGTGCGGGCAGTGCGCCCAGCGAACAAAGTGACTTGCACCTATATCGTAAATCCCGTTACAAGGATTACGGACGGACTCTGTAAGTACGCACCTTCAACGTGGTCGGCGTTGGGAAAATCCTGTAACATCGCTGTAAGGGGTGTCCCTAAAAATGTCTTGGGTTGGTTTAGCCCCTGGGCCACACACGACCCAGGGGCTGACATCACGGAAACGCCCAGGGCCTGGGAAGTTTCAAGGGAGTGATATCCCCGGTTTCCCCACTAAAAGTCGTATTTCACTATACAGTTGACTCCCTCATAACTTATAGCAGTATAACCCATACTCCCTTGTAACCCATAGCTTTTACCGAATCTCGAGCTAATTTGCGGGGATTTGACATTGATAACCAATAACCCATAATACATAGCCATTTCCCTCAGCCAAGACCCACAACTTTGATGACTAAGTACAATATATATCCATATTTGGTAGTTTTGTTATTAATAATTTATTTTTCCTCTCTGTTTGCGACGATGACTCAACATCAGTGGCCAAGTCCTCAGCCCACGGTCCCTGTAGCGCGCTGTCCGTCCCGATGGCATTCACACCGTGCGTCCCCAGATCACTTGGTGACCTAGTAGTCTGCGATCACCATTCACTAGGTTCGCTTGTCCCGCTGAGCTGTCTCCTTCCCAGTTGCATCATTACAACAAACTATTGTCTCGTTCAACAGTAGAGAAACGTCGCATGGCCAGTGGCCACGGGCATGTGAGGTTGCCGGATGCAAAGTACCTACTCGAATCCATGGCAGTGGCATGCTTGTCAGGAGCTCTCCACCTGGATTTTGCAGCGCGACAGAAGGCAGCACGAGACACTCACAGTGCTTCATACCGTGACCTGGGAAAACATATAAGAATAAGATAACCCTAAGCTCGCCCAAGATGTTCGTTCCAACGTTTTGTGCCAGATATTCGCAAGCTCGCTGTTCGTCGATTACCTCGAAGGCCGGCTGCCTTCGCAGGCTACATTGTTCTTCTATGCCACTATCTGCTCCGCCGTTCCGCTCGGACAGTCATCAAAGCACCCTTCCCGTTCAACGATATCGCGTCTTTTTGGGCAGACGTTCGTGGTGTTGGAGACTACAGCGAACAAGTATACCCCCATTGCCCTTTGCGTCACCTGCTGAAGTTCGATCATACACTAGTTTCATGCGGCCTCCTGTTATACATTTAGGTTCTTGTTATTGCCTCTGGGGAAACAATGCGTCGCGAGTATGCCAGCCACACCGCAAAATGCCATGCCTTCCGACGGTCAAGCATCTAGTCGAGGATCCGATGCGATTTTAGGATGCCTCCAGGTCCTTGGAGTGGTCGTTGAACTGGTGCTTTTCTGTATGTACTCGTTAGGTAGCGCTCCTGCACTGTATGAAAGATTTCCGCGGCGCCGAATTCGTAATATGCGTAGGGACAAGCTTATCCGTCGCCCCTCCATCATCTCGAAAGCTTTTTGCTGGTCATGGTATACTACGCATAGTCACGAAATTCCCTGGAGTCTACCCTCACCACCGATCTGCCTTATGGGCACCACTTTGTCCGTTCAATGCAGGCACGGCGTTTGTGTCAGACATTTCATCCGGCACCCCGGTCGCCGTTGCCGAATGCATTCTCGACACGCAGATTTCTCGATCGGAAACGTATATTCAAACTTCAGAGTCCTGCAGTGTGTACTGTCCATCCAGACCGCTATATTCTACAGAACAATGTTCAGATTGTACGAAATATCACAAGCTTGAGTCTACAATCTAGTCCCGCCTACACGCACAACACCCCCGCCATGACGGACGTTCGTGGTCCAGGTCCAAGACAGAGCCGCATGTCGTCACAACTCCGCTGATCGATCATCCCGAGGTGCGAATAGAAGCGTTTGCCCGCCGAGTTGCACTGGGCGACCTGTACCTGCACGAGAACGGCAGTCTTGCTCTCTCGGTCCGACGCGTCGTCGGACGACGTGGGCCAACGCCGTGCTGGGTCACCCGCACACGACGCTTCCAGCCGTTGGACGACGCCGTGCACGAGAGCCCGCCCGATTCCTCTGCGCTGATACGCAGGCAGCACGCCGAGCGTGAGAAGCGTGATGTGCGACCGAACGAGATCCGGGCTCGGCTCGGTCTCGGATTCGGCTCGCGCGTTCCGAAGAATGCGTCCTCTATCCGAGCTTGGCTGGAACGGATCCATGGCTGCAGAGGCGAACCCGATGATGGTGCCGTGGTCGGTCGCGACAAGGCAGAGCTGTCTGGGGTGAATGAGTAGTTGGAGGAAGAAGGCGGGTGGGTAGGGGACGGGGAGGAGGGTGCGCTGTGTGCAGTGGGGACGGTGTCAGACGAATGCATGCTGTGCGGAGATCTAGGGCGAGCTTACGTGCAAGGCGCGCACATGAGGGAGGTCAGATGCTTTGATGACGCGGAGAGCGACGCCATCGGGCGGGGAGGTCGGTCTGGAGATATCCTCGAAAAAGCTGCCGGTCATGGGGGGATGTTGGTGCGAACAGGGGACGGTAAGTTAAATAAACGTCGACGGGGAAGTAGAATGCCTTCCGGCTCGGCGCGATCCGGAAGAGACGCAGTGGTCTCTCATCACCACAGTGACAGCATGAGTTAGGTATTAAGACGCGCGCGCCGCGATTCGCAGTGGGATACTCACCGAGTCGCATGCGGACCAGAGCAGTCCGGGAGACGGTCCGGGGCAGGCTGGAAAACATCGTTTCTTTGTGACCATTTGTCATTCGAGTCAGTTGTCCTGTGGTTGCACTGACACCTGTCATTGAATCAAGCGGTGCTCAGAGACCTTCCCCCATTCTTTGCATCAGCCGAGAAATTGGGGTGTGTCTATTTCCAGGGTGGATCTGTGAAGAACCCAATTTTAACACCCACCTCAACCTGGCAGGAGCGTCGGGTCTCGTGAAACATAGTCGAGGAATGTCAATGGGTCTGGCAGTGCCGAGATACGTACATACGGTTGTTGTGTAGTAAGAAGGCTCGCGGGCCATGACGTGAGAGTAAGACAGATTCATCCTCCGTTCCCTCGCCATGTCTTTCGCTCGTCACGTCGTCCGTACAGCGCGACGTGCGCCTTCAGCCCGGTCGTTCTCGGCGTCGTTGCCTGCCCGTTTCGAGAACGTGCTGGTGTCGAGACCGGAGCCCGGCGTGGCTCTCATCACTCTCAACAGACCCAAGGCCCTCAACGCTCTCAACGCTGCCCACTTCAGAGACATCGCCGGCGCGCTCAAAGAGGCAGATGGCGACGTCAGCATTGGTGCCATGGTACTCACGGGTTCAGACAGGGCCTTTGCAGGTGCGTGTTCCGTTCCAGCCGACAGGGCCCTGCGACCCACTCGACGACCATCGTCCAGCCGGAGCCGACATCAAGGAAATGAAGGACAAGACGTGTAACGTACACTTCCTACACCCCATTAGCGGCGTGCTCACGTAGACTCCTCTAGTCGCCGAAACGTACTCGTCCAACTACCTCGCCAACTGGGACGTCATCTCCAAACTCAACAAGCCCGTCATCGCCGCTGTCAGCGGTTATGCGGTATGTGCCCGCATTCCAAGGTCCCTAATGCTGACGATCGTAGCTCGGTGGCGGTCTCGAACTGGCACTTCAAGCCGACATTCTCCTCGCTTCGCCTTCCGCACAACTCGGGCAACCTGAGATCAACCTCGGTGTCATTCCTGGTGGTGGCGGCACCCAGCGTCTCGCACGTCTTATTGGCAAATCTCGGACTATGGAGTTAGTCCTCACGGGCCGCATGATCAATGCGGAGGAAGCTGAGAGATGGGGGCTCGTCAGTAAGATCGTACCCGAAGAGGTTGGGGTCGTCAACGCCGCCGTTGAGATGGCTGCCAATATCGCCGACAAGGGACGTGTGGCCGTTGCTGCTGGAAAGGAGGCGGTCAATGCTGCATTCGAACTCTCGCTCGCGGAAGGATTGAGATTTGAACGTAGGTTGTTCCACTCGCTGTTCGCAACCAACGATCAGAAAGAAGGTGGGTTCTCGGAGACCCGTGTTATCTCGCGTACTGTACCCTGACACAAAATCTATTTAGGAATGGCTGCATTTGCGGAGAAACGTAAACCGGAGTGGTCACATGCGTGAAATCGTTGGAACGTGACGAAGTGAAGGCTTCTTACGTATATGCTTGTTTCCTCGGACCGTCGAGTTGCAACGGGTTAATTGCAAACAGGCCTGATGTTGGTGCGTCTATGCACGTGATTTCGCAGGAGTCAGCAGTTCAATAAAGTCCAGATTTACATGGTGGGTGCGCGTGTGTATGTATATCAAAGAGTCAAAAGTCGCGCATATAGCCAGACACTCAGGCATGCCCGTAGCAAGTCAGAAAGTTGCAGGATAGCACGACTTCTTGTGTTCAGGCCAATGTTGCTTTTGGTGTGTCGCTCCGCACTAACGAAGGGGTCAGATATGCTTTTGGAGCGAGAACACTGCCTCACGTAGACCGCGCATTTACACCTAGAGGGCCCAAATAGGTCAGCCTTTCAGATTTGGGCACTGGGGGCTCGATGTAACTTGCCTGCTGCACTGTTTAAGTTCTGGTCCGACAGAACCCACCCGACGATCACATCCTTCGAAACCGCACTGGTTTAGAGACCTTTCCAGGGTATCTTTCATCATTCTGGACATTACGGTCATTTCACTGAGGGAATCAATCTCGAGCAGGATCACAAATACGACACGCATACCGGGTGCCTTGTAACAGTTGGTAGCAACGATCAGAGGCTTCACCTGAAAACCGGCCTTGGTAGAGACGACGCCATTTGCTGAATTGGGTGATGAGCTTTGTCTTGACGTCTTCCGGAATCACGGTCGCTCCCTGAAGGACGAGAAGCGTTGAAAAGAACTGACAGACTTCGGCAACGACTTCGGGGTCGGAAGCGTCGTTCATCTCATCAGCCATTCGAGTGGCTTGCAACACCACCAAATCTAACGCAGGGGGCGTCTTTTGGTAGCGAGCGAAATATGGACTACGAACATGAATGTTGGATGGAGCGATCACAAATGAAGGTGACGCGCTTACGCGTGAGAGACGACGTTCAGCATTTTCATCGCTGTGTTATACGCAGTCGTATGTTGTTTATACTGGGCGACCAGCGGGGAAAGGTACTTTGCAGAGAATTCACTGTTTCGAGAAATCGCGGTGGGCAAGCTGGAGTGGTATCCTGGTCTGTGCTCACTTGTAAACGACCTCTGCTTCGTGACGAGGCCATCTCTGCATGAGAGCAAGCTGCCAATAGTCGAGACTATGAACCATGGTGATCTTCTGACGCGACGAGACCCACCTGACGGCTCAGGGTTACTACTCTTTGTTCCTCCGATCTGACATCTGGGTTCGATGGATCGTTGACGAGCCCACAATGTCTAGCGAGTGACTGGGCGTTCACGTTCAAGAGTGCCTGCACTTGCGCTGGTGTCAAAGCCTCCATGATGCTCGAGCAAAACCAACAGACCAGGCCCTTGCACCACTACCCCGAATTTATGTATCGAGGAAGTCTTAGCCCACGTGTTTGGCATAATGCCGTATGTACCGCTCGGCGCTTACTGCCTTGAACAGATTTTCAAACACACCTTTGCGGAACTTAGGGCGAGCAGCACACACTCAGACTTGTGACTATGCACGCAATTTCGCGAGGTCAGGTGGAGCTTGAGTGCCGTCCCGTTGGCTCAGCATAAATCAACAGTTCAATGGAATCCAAGTGATGTTTTACATGGTGGGTGCCTGGCGGTGTAAGCACTGCAAAGAGTCGAAAGGTCGCGCATATAGCTAAATATTCAGGTCAAAAGGTCGCGGGATAGCACGACATCTTGTGTTCAGGCCAGTGTTGCTTTTGGTGTGTCGCTCCGCACTAACCAAGAAGGTCAGATATATTTTTGGTGTGATATTACTGGCTCACGTATATCGCAGATTTGCACCTGGAGGGTCCGGAGTAGATCAGCCTTTCAAGCTTGGACACTGGCGTTCAGTGTCACTTGCCTGCTGCACTGTTTAAGTTCTGGACCGCCCGAACCCACCTGATGACCACATCCCTCGAAACCGCACTGGCTCAGTGGCCTTTCGAGCGTGTCTTTCATCATTCTGGACATTACGATCATTTCACTGAGGGGTATCAGCCTTGAGCAGGACCACGAGCGTGACTCGCATACAGAGTCCCTCGCAAACATTGGTAGCAACGATCAGAGGTTTCCCCTGGAAACTGGCCTCGGTAAAGACGACGCCACTTGCCGAGTTTGGTAATGAGTCTGGTCTTGACGTCTTCTGGAATCGCTGCCGTTCCCTGAAGCATGAGAAGCTTCGAAAGAAACTGGCAGACTCCAGCGACGGCTTCATGGTCGGGGGGGTCGTCCATTGCATCAGCTGTTCGAGTGGCATGCAACACTACCAAATCTGATGCAGAGGGCGTCTTTTGATAGCGAACAAAATAGGGACTGCGAACGCGCGTTCGACGAAGCGCGATCGCAAGTGAGGGCGCGCGCTTACAGGTGACCGACGGTGTTCATCATTATCGTCGCTATGTTGTACGCAGCCGTGTACTGTTTATACTGGGCGACCAGTGGGGGAAGATACTTTGCAGAGAATTCACTGTTTCAAGAGATCACAGTGGGCAAGCTGCATGTTATCAGGGCCTTTGCTCACTATCGCTCACCAGTAAACTGCCTGCGCTTCCTGATCAGGCCATCCCTGCAGGAGAGCAAGCTGACATTCGCCAAGACGAGGAGCTCCGTAGCTTTCGGAGGCGATGAGGCCCACCTGGCGGCTGAGATCTGCGGTTCTTTGTTTCTCCGATCTGACAGAGTCTGGCTTCGACGGATCGTCAACGTCAACGAGCCCACAATGTCTGGCAAGCGACTGCGCGGTCACGTTTAAGACTTCCTGTACATCCGCATCAGTCCAAGCGTCCGCGTTCATGCTGGTCGAGCAGAACACCCACTGGCAGTGCCGCTACGGCACGTGTTCATAAAAGGCCCTGACGCGTCATCTCACTTACTCAGCCCCTGACTTTGACCGTCCATGTCTTCAGCGCCAACAACCATCTCTATCTCAATCAGTTTTCGCGGCACCACACACCATGTCTCGCTGCCATACGATGCACCGCTAGCGCGCCTAGAATCCCTGTTGGAAGAGCTGACATCGGTGCCTCCGACTCAGCAGAAGCTCTTGTTCCGAGGGAAGAAGGTCCAGCACGCCGGAAACCTCACGTTAACACAAATTGGCCTTAGAGATGGCACAAAGGTTCAGATGCTGGGATCCACTGCGCTGGAATTGAGTTCTCTCAATGCGACCGAGTCGGAATTCCAACGGAAGGAGAGGATCCTGCGCGAACGGGCCCTCAAGCCGCAGACCAAGGTGCGCGTCCGAGCGAATCCGTGTTCGATTCAACCTATCATTGTACTAGGTCCGCTCGACCGGTTCCTCTACTGTCGCCTCCACGACGTACGTCTTCCACAAGATCGAACCGCTGAGTCATCTGCCAAAGCCAGAAACGGCCCTCGAGCGATTGACGAAGCTGTCCAATGATCCAGCGATTCGACACGTCATGCAGAAACACAAGTTTTCCGTAGGCGTGCTGACCGAGCTCGCTCCTCACGAACAGCCACAGCTGCTGGGGCTCAACGTCGGTGCCGGACAATCCATCAAACTGCGCATTCGAACGGACGCGTACGATGGTTTCAGACCGTACCTTGAAGTCCGTCGCGTGCTCTGTCACGAATTGACGCACAACGTTTGGGGCGATCATGATGATAATGTGAGGGCAACGTGGCTGGTCGTTCGGTATTCTGAAACTGATTTCCGGCGTGGCCACAGTTCAAGGAACTCAACTCGCAGCTCAACAAAGAAGTTGCCGAGTTCGAAGCTGCGCAGAAGCGTGGAACGCATTATCTGTCAGATTTGAGAGGCGCATACGAACCTTCATCAAACGAAGAAGCTGAGGCACTAATCCATGTCCTCGGAGGAAATGGGATACCATTGGGAGATTCAGTTGAGGACAGGCGACGTCGAGCGTTGGAGGCTGCCACTGCACGTCTGCGACAGGAAGAAGAGGAACTAGAGAAGAGCTGTGGCACGACAGGGATCTCCTGAAGATCTTCACGAAGTTGATTTAAGTGGGACAACATCGTTCATGATCTCACATACTTACTTACATAGATCGACTAACTTTATACGCGTACTAGTGTTGTTAATACTTACCCGCTGTGCGGCTGGCTGGATGTCGCACGTGCCATCAAGTCCGCTCAGCGCACCTATCTTTGATCAATTCCTTGAAGTCTTAGAGCATCGGCATCTTCTTCTAGCACTTCTGGTTAGCAACTGGACACTCGCTCATTCAAGAAAACGCTAACAGCTCGCATGATAGAAGGCCCGGAGAAAGTCGTCTAGATTTCGCCGAGCACTCATCACCATTCTTTGTGGCACGAGAATCTGCGATAATGCATTCCAGCTTGCATGCTGCGCGACGCGCTGGCTGGGACAGCGGTTCCAAATGACCCACACCCAACAAACAAACAAAAAAATACGGGCAATCTCATTGTTTTTGGGCACAGCTGTGATATTGACCTTCTTCACCTATCCTTCATGGTCGAAGACATGAACATGCAATGGCCCGATGCTTCTTATGACCTACGTGTGCACTGCAGCGCCTCTGCATCCGCCACTCTGCCGTGTCTGGCAAGGAATTGCTATACTTCTCTGCTTCGTCGGCCAAGATCCTCACGCAGTGTACGCTCGAATCCATGTGGGGCTTCGCCAACGATGGGCTTGGCGTTGTCATCGACTCGACCTCTGCAAACGTGACTTAGTTCAGGAGCATGTGCTGTACGCTGGGTTTCGATCGCCGAACGAAACGAAGGACGATCGGCGAGATGCGTTGCTTGCAGGAGCTGAACATCTGGGGGACGTCACGAGTCAGCGCGTGCGTCGGCTATCCGAGATGTTCGTAGGTGTCAGACTCACTAGTAGTAAGTATAAGATGCGTACGTTCACACAATATGGGCTCGGAGGCGTTCCCATCCAATTGAACTCCGGAGTGGGACAATGACTCTTACTACCGAGAAGCCACCACTACGTCGCATCGATCTGAGCACCAACTCTCGGCGCGATACCTTGGCAGCGCTCATCAAGCTACTCACTCCACATGTACCCTATAGCATACACATTCTAAGAGCCATCCTCAACACAGGTCCTCGCGATAGCACCCTACAAGACATCGATCCATCCAAAGTTTGTCTTTGGTCCACGATACCCCTCGATCCAGCTGCCATCCCAATCACCGGTCCTGCACCCCTGTTCTCGATCGTCGTCTTTTCCCATCTAAACAAGCAATTCTGCGTCTTTTGCTCGAGCGAGTCGAGCGCCTCTGCCGAACCACCCACCGAGTTCGAGCAGACGCACGTCAAGCACGTCTTCGAGTGCATCAGGGACATGGCCCGCGATGCGCAGCCTCTGTATGACGCCTGGCTCATGCCCCCAGAGAGCGTCGCGCGCACGCTCCGCCTCGACCGCGACGCGCACATCATCGTCGTCGGGGCCGTGCATCCGAGGTGGGCGACGGTCCTCGCGCCAATGGCGACGTGCCAGAGTCCGAACGTGTGGTATGCCTTTCCGCGCGGGACGCTCGGCTGGGGGCGCCATGGCTCGGGCGCGGTCGCGGACGGAGTGGAGGTGTCCGAGATCCGGGAGGATTTACCGTTCGTGCACGGCGCGTCGTCGATCCCGCGCTCGGACGCGTACGTCTTGTTCGCGCGCGCCCTACTCGGTGTGTCTCCGCACGCGGCGGGACGCTGTGGCTGACGCGGACCGGGAGCCCGGGCGACCCGTGGCGTGCGCGCTGATGCATGCGGATGGAAGCATCGGGGCGTTGCGCGTGGACGAGGAGCACCAACGACGTGGTCTCGGAAAGCTGGTCCTGCGTTTTTTGGCAGAGAAGCTGGACTTCAGCGAGGAGCGAGGCGATCCCGGCTTAATCCTGGACGATCATCGGGACCTGGGTGGAGGGGCATTAGGATGGAACTGGATGGACACAGGAGCGCACAATCAGGTGGCCAACAGTTTCTTTACGTCCCTCATCGGAAAGGATAGAAGCAGGCCATGTCATTGGACATACATCCTTGTTGATCGAAAGAGCACGGAGCAAGGGCATCGCTGCATCTAGCACCATATCCTTGGACTAGATAATAAGATTAGTGGGATACACTAGTACATATAGAAAATACAATACATGAACAAATATCCTTATGACCGACCTACACGTATGTCAAAGATGCAACGTCCTTGGCCTAAACGACCAGATCTCAATCACCATCTTCCCCGACCTCTTACACATAATCGCACACGTCCCCCCCTTGCAAGCCACCTTCCACACACTGTCGCACCGCTCGCTCAGATCTCGGACGGATGCCCCGCTCTGAGTCTCGTACATCCGTACCCGTCCGTCATTGCCACCGGTAATGAGGAAGTTGGAATCGAATTGAAGCGAAGTGACAGAGGAGTCGTGCGCCGAAATACGCTGCAAAGAGGTGAAATTGCGCAGATCGAATGTAATGACACGTCCATCGGATCCTCCAGTGGCCAGGAGGCCAGTGGTAGGACAGAGTTGTAATTGGCACACAAGGGCTGTGTGTCCTTGTAACAGTGCAGTGCACTGGCTGGAATAACGATGGCCATTGAGTTTCGACAAGCTGGCAGATTCACAAAAGGGACGAACCCTGATATTGCATCCCATACCCGGACTGTCGTGTCCATTCCTCCGGAAACGACGCGAACACCGTCAAACGCAACAGAATAGATTTCTTGGTTATGACCGGTGAGCACGTGCAGACACTCCCCTGTGTCTACGTCCCATATCTGGCGTGCAATACTGGTCAGAATACGAAAAGCGCAGGGTGATAAACCCACTCGGCAGTTCGTGTCATAACTTCCACTGACTACCCTATTGCCACAAACTTCGAGGCATCGGACGCTATTCGAATGACCCTCCAATATGCGAAGCACACGGCCTGTTTGTATATCCCAAACCCGGACGGTTGTATCACGAGAGCCAGTCACCGCGATGGGACGATTATGTAAAACTCGAGCACACCTGATAGTCGCGGCGTGGCCTCGAAGAATATAAATACAATGGCTATGGCAGACAGAATCAGCCAGTAGTAGGAGCCAAGAGATGGAGTGTTCATACCCAGACACCACGTCCCAGACGCGCAGACTCTTGTCACAGCCGGCGCTGACGACGATTGGGTTAGGCTGTCCCCAACCTTCCGAAGTACAACACAGATCGCTTGGCTTTCCCGGGCCTTCTGACCGTTGTGCCGTTCTTGGCGGCTTCTTCTTAGGCATGTCAAGTCCCAATGCACGACGATATTTCACGTGTATGCAGCCATTTGTTACGGAAGAGCCGGAAAGGGACGCCGCAGACTCGTCACCGAGGATTTTGGCATCGTTTTCGGGTTCGTTCCAATAACCGCCGCGACTGACAAGGTGCACTGCCCATACACCCTGTTCGTGTCCTGTGAGAGTACGGCATAAAACACCAGTGTTAGCACTGTAGATGTGGACCTTGGAATTGGCGCAGCCGACGACAACACGATCGGAGTCGAGTGCCACGGATGTAACGACACCACCGTCCGGTGTCGCAATGGGCATCCTGTGCGAACGGAGAAGATGCCCCCCTCTTCGCATGTTAGACACTTGATAGAGCGTCAGTATAAGTGCGACTGGAGAAGACGGCTATCGCTGACTTATGATGTAAGAGTATTGGAAATGTTTCCGGTACGACGGTCGTCCCCATGAAGGAAGGGACTGTTCCTGACGCTTCAGACTTTCTTCGGCAGTGAGGACTTGGAGCGTCGGATCCATCGGATGCGCTGGGAAGGGATCCATGTCTCTAGAGGCTTCGTCGACGAACTCGTCGTCGTGTTCGATTTCTTCAGGGTTGTCCAGGCTGAAGTGATATGTTCCACACATCGTCTTCCAAAGCCATTCGTCCTGGACGAGGTCATGCCACCGTCTGGACACCTGGCTGGCCCTCGCGAGCGTCTTCGGGTCGTCCACGAAGCTAAGAATATGCAACGCTAATTCTGGGGGGAGCTCGGCGAGGAAATCACGCCTGAGCATGCGCGCGATGGCCTGGGAGATAAATAGGAGCTCGGAAGTGGTGCAGTCATTGAGAAGAGACGTGAGGTAGCGTTTGCGAGATGCAGGGCCCAGGGCTATCAAGTTTGCAAACTCGATGCGGGACAGATTCGCGGGGTCATACGATGCAGGATATGCCTTGGATAGGTGGAAGGTGTCGGCAAAGGGGGAGCTGGTCGGGCCTGGAGATGGCGCAGGGGTCGGGGGCGAAGCAGCGGGCATGTATACGGTAGAAGGCGACTTGGCTGTACTCACGTGGCGTCGATGGTGATCGTTCGTGCTACGCGACTGCGACGGGCCTCTGCTATTAGCCGACCTGGCTGCGCTCTCGTCGCCCATGTCCTGCGGGCGCGGTGACCTGGCAGAAGCCATCATAAAATCGACCTGTGAGTGACAGTCACTCAGCACGGTGGTCGTCAAATAGTATGAGATGGGAAAGCGTTTCCATGTATGGTCAGACGTTGCGGAAATTCCATCCCTCGTCACAGATCAACCGCCCGTGAAAGCGCTAGCTGGTCTTGGACCTTGTCCTCCCAAAAAATCATCCGCTCCAACACGTCTGGGCCGATCCGCACCAAGTCAGTCTGGACGGTTTACGAACTTTTTTGGTTGATAGAGTCTCGCTGTTTAGCAAAATGACCAACAAAAAGAAGACGCAGGCGAAGAAACAAGCCCAGGCAAACCGCATCAAGTGCGCCCGCTCTGCAGTCTGCCAGTTCTCGGAACAACTGACCTGCTTTCAGGACTCAGACTCAGACACAGCCGGACGCCCAATCGAGACTCTCAACTCCCATATCCCCCTCTTCCGCGCAACCGCTGGAGCCCCCTTCACCGGAGAAACCGACAGGTCCTACGGCAGACGAGATCAAAGAGCAGGGGAACGTCGCTTTCAAAGCAAAACAATACAACGATGCTATTGAACTATATACCAAAGCCATAGGTCCGTCCAAGCGCTCTGCACAGGAAGGTTATCGTGTGATCGTTGACATGTCTGTCCCCTCAGAGATGAAGCCTACTGAGCCGTCGTACCTCACCAATCGTGCCGCGTCGTACATGGCCTTGAAACGCTTCCGTCTGGCACTGGCTGATTGTCAGCAGGCGGCCGCGTTGCAATCAGCCGAACCTTCATCCAAGACCCTGATCCGTTTTGCACGGTGCCATCTTGCATTAGGATCTTCAGAGCCTGCTCTGGCGACCTTGCGTAGTGTCGTTGCCCTGGAACCCGCCAACGCTGCCGCGTTGCAACTTCAGGAGAAGGTCCTCGAGCTTGAAGCTCATTTACGTAACTTCAACAGTGCGAAACGAAAGAAAGAGTGGGGAATGGCACGAATAGCTCTCGACAAGTGTCTAAAAAGCATCGAAGGCGAGGGTGGTGAAGTGCCTACGCAGTGGCGCCTGTGGAGAATCGAGCTAGAACTTGCACGCGCCAACTGGGATGCTGCCAACATCGCTGCAAAGTAAGTGGCGATATCATTTTGGATTCTGACCAGGCGGACCTTATCCTCGCCCCTAGCGATGCTATGAGGCTCGATTCCAATTCGCCCGAGATTCTTGCTGTGCGTGGGCTGGTGCTCTTCCTCACGGGAAAGTTATCCCAAGCGCTTCAACATGTCTCATCAGCTCTGCGACTAGACCCCGAGCACGAGGCTGCTTCACGATTGCGAAAGCGTATAAAAGACGTAGAACGGATAAAGGAAGAGGGTAATACAGCCTTTAAAAGTGGCAAACTCGAAGAGGCGATTACACTTTATACGGAGTGCTTGGAGGTGTGGAATACCTCTACGGTTCTCAGGGTCGCGTTGATTTCTCTTTTCGACAGCGTATAGGTGAAGCAGAAGAGGAGGGTAAAGGCGGACATATCCGTGCGACCCTACTATCAAACCGTGCCACTACACTAGTCAAGGTACTAGACCGTTCACCGTAATGATTTCTAACGTCTCCGACCATTCGGATACAGCTAGATAAATACAACGAAGCCTTGACGGACACAGAAGCTTCACTCACTCTCCTTCCCACGTCTTTCAAAGCGCTGCGCACTCGTGCCCGCATCCATCTTCACCTCGAGAAGTTCGACGCCGCAGTAGCGGACTTCAAGTCTTCCATCGAACAGGCCGAATTCGAGGGCGCCGAGACGGATTGCAGAAACCTCAGGGCCGAACTCAAGAAAGCTGAAGTCGTCCTGAAACGGAGTAAGACAAAGGATTATTACAAGATTCTCTGTAGGTTTTCTTTCGATTTGTAGCAAAAGTCTCCTCTTACGTGAGTGTTCAGGCGTTCCAAAGGACTGCTCGGAAATAGAGATTAAGAAAGCGTACCGCCGAGAAAGTCTCAAACACCATCCAGATAAGGTCACGATCCTCAGATCTCAATTACAATTACGAACACTCATCTTATTGGTTTGCAGGGTGGAGATGAGGAGAAATTCAAACTCGTTGTCGAAGCGCACGCCGTACTGTCGGACCCTCAAAGACGAGAGCGATATGACATGGGCGAGGACGAAGATGGACAGAGCGATTCTGGCATGGGCGCCCCATTCGGGAGTATGAATCCAGCCGATCTGGCGGATATTTTTGCGCAGTTCCAAGGGGGCGGTTTCGGTGGTCCGTTCGGCCCAGGCGGAGGCGGCTTCCGCTTCCACACTGGACGACCCTCGGGCGATTTTAGCTTTTGAGGCATTTGCTGCGTCTTCCCTTGTATTATGTTAGATAGCATACCTTTACACTATATTATCCTCCGCAAGTTGCTGCTCGTCAGCTGATTCCGTAAGGAAACCACGTGACGTTTTGATCGCAGTGGCTATGCTAGCACCCCTGTTGTTACTGCTCCCAGGCCGAAAATCCAACCACTTCTCGTTTTCTTGAACGCACCATCATGCCCAGTTTGAAGCAGGGAACGCTTGCATTCGCAAGCACTAAACGAACCAACTCTATCCCAAATGGAAAGAAGTACTCGGGCGCAGAGAAAGGGCAAAGCAAGCGGCTGGAGATACCTCAGGGTGATGCCAAACTTAGCGAGGTCCATGAGATTTCCTCAGAGGAAGAGGCCCCCGCTGCAGTAGAAATCACTGTGCCAGCCAAACGACCTCGCGCGAGCGTGAAGACTCGGACGTCTTCTGGGACTGCACCCCCACAGTCATCCCCGTCTGAGAAGCATAAACCTCCTTCAGTGAAAATAGACTCCAAGAAACATCTGGACGTCGAAGACAAGGCCGGTCGTTACCGCATATATCGCAATGAAGTTAGATCAAAGATGGGGTATCTACAACCTAGTAAGTGTCCACGAGTCAGAGTCACACTACCGAAAAGGAGAGATCATTCCTACGCATACATAGTTCACTCGGAGGGTCAGAACAAGATCCACCAGATGCTTCGTTTCTTCGATATGTGAGCCCGCGCGGTGACTTGATGTGTTGCGCTTATCTTGGCCTCAGGTCATACGAGTTCGGTCCATGTATCGGGATGACAAGACTGGAGCGATGGGAGAGAGCGGAAACTCTCGGCCTCAACCCCCCTGTGGAAGTAAGTTCATGTCGCTCTTTGCCAGCCCAATATAAACCCCTCTTCAGGTTCGAGACATCTTACTGACGAATGAAGGCATCGAGATGGCTGAATATGCCCAGTGTGTGTTGTACGACGAGGTTTGAAATCATTGAGTTGTATGCACTTCGACAGGCAATTCAATTCGTGGTTCACTGTTCGCTGATGTTGGTCGCCCCTCAGGTGTACTGCAAGCTGAAACTACAAAGTGTGCTTCAGTCGTATTTCTATTCTCGCTTCCGATAGCAATTGACCATACACTGACCTTATACCTGTTACGTGACGCTGTTTCGCTCCCTGCCATACTATTCCAATATCTATTGTAGTCCTATTGGCGCTGGTAAACTCATCCTGTCGTATTCAGTGTGACCAGCGGAGGTCACACAGAACTACTATAATTAACCCCGATGGTTTCTCCTCGGCTTTCTTGTGATGGGAATAAGGCAGCGTCTGAGAGATTACCGTTGGTCTATGTATCATCGTGGAACGCAACCGACAAAAGGGTCTAGCGCTTTCCATCCCTTTGGGTCGACCACCAAGCAGGGCAGTGTTTGGACACCATCAAATGATCCTAGTAAGACCTGGCTCGATCCGTCAATTGACTACGATTACTCACTTCGACTGCGACGTCAGTCAAGCACTGGCATGTACTACAAAGCAGCGTCATTATGGAGCTGTAGTATCCCTTTTCTTCCCACCCCAAGGCCCACTGCAAAGGCTCTGGAAGGACGTTGAATCCTGCCATGATCCTGCGAGAAACTACACCCGGTATCGAGCCGTTTTTCAGGGTTCCTGCGGAGGTCCCAACTCCTTGCGGTAAGTAGAATCAGGACTTGTGGGACAACACGTTTTTTCGCGCGCTCTTTGTATGACGAGGAGGGTTTACTCGCCGGTATATAGGGGGTGCTTCCCCCCTGGATGGTACTCCACGAAAAGGCCTAGGTCCCACTTCCGTTGTATCAGACTCTAATGGCTTCGCCTCCTCAGTCCCAGGTAGACGTTCTCATCATCGGTGCTGGCCCTGCTGGGCTTATGTGTGCCAACGCCCTTGCCAATGCGCGAGTGAACGTCCGAATCGTGGACAAACGGTATTCCTTGTGGTGTAATTATCGTGCCAATTGATTGATATCCCAAACAGCTCTACTCAAGTCACCACCGGCCAGGCCGACGGAATTGCGCCTCGAACCATGGAAGTCTTGCAGGTGTGCATCTTTCACTTCAATGACCTGGCCTGCAGAGATGACGACTCCTATAGAGCTATGGACTCGCAGAACGCCTTTTGCGCGAAGGATGCCAAGTGCACATGGCTGTGAGTGACACGGCAAAACGAGCGTCACTCTCTTTGACTTGCTTATTTTGTAGGCATTCTATGACCCTGGTCCGGACGGTGGCCTTCAGGTAGACATCGCTCACTTGGGATCTCATCGGGCCTCATTCTCCACGCGCAGTTATCGAGTCGGGCGCCGGATATCACAGCACCTTCGGCGCGCTATCCGTTCGAAGTGTGTCCTCTCAGATCTCGATCTTGCAGTTCACCCGTTCTCAGGTCGATCCCTAGACCGCGCTCCACCAAGGAGCGATCGAGTCCATGTTCTTGGATTCCATGAAGACTTTTGGGGTGGAAGTTGAACGCTCGACCATGCCTACTCGTATAGAGTTGTCGACCTACGAGACAGAGCTCGCCGATCCTACTTCTCACCTTGTTAAGGTGGGTTTTTCTTGTCCATAACAGCGCATGCTTTGACGTGGCATTTTCAGGTCACATTGGAACACTTGGAGGGCCCCGATGGAGAGCCACGTGAGGAAATCGTAAATGCCAAATTTGTGCTTGGCGCGGACGGTACAAAGTTCTGGCGCTGCCACCACGCCAAATCAGAACTCACGCGTATCGTCGCACAGGAGCTCATTCGTGGGTTAGGAAAACTCTCGACATCTCCATGGACGGTGAACAAACTGGTGAGAACATTTCCTTGCATTATCATCGCAGCGTTTCAACGTGTTTGCTAGACTTCATTTGGGGAGTATTGGACATGGTCCCGGAGACAGATTTCCCTGATATTCGGAACAAGAGTCTTGTCCATTCCACAAATGGCTCGTGCCTTGTCGTCCCACGCGAATCCGAGAGAATCCGAATCTACATCCAAGTTGCTGATCAGGATGTAGTGGACCCGAACACGGGAAGGGTCGACAAGGAAAAAATGGGTCCTGACCAATTGCTTCAGGTTATTCTTCCTTGCCGTGCGAAAAATTAATCGACTTAGCATTTGGCGCAGGTTGCACAGCGGTCTCTTAGGCCGTATATCTTGAATCCTGCTGATGGTATTGGCTGGTGGACACTATACATCAGTAAGTAATCACCCCAACATGCTGTCTTTTCGTTGTCCTGATGTTTATCAGTCGGCCAACGCGTGGCATCCAAGTTCTCCGTTAAGAACCGTGTATTTATCGCTGGAGATGCGTGCCATACGCACTCGCCTAAAGCAGGCAATTGCTTCCGCGTCCTTTGTGAGCCTGGGTTGATAGGCTGATTGTTTTCTCAGGGCAAGGTATGAATGCTAGCATGAATGACTCACACAATCTTGGTACGCTGTCATCATTTATTTGCCCGTGCATCTAATCCGAGTCCTCATTATAGCCTGGAAGCTCGTATACGTGCTTCGGGGATGGGCAGACATGTCTCTTTTGTCCACTGTGAATTACCTGTTTAGTATCTCCAGCGTATCCCTAAAAGATTGGTTACCTAGTATGAGTTCGAGCGTCGCAAGTATGCACAAGACCTTATCGCATTTGACAAGACGTTTGCCACCCTTTTTTCTGGAAAGCCGCTGACTTCCAACAATACTAATGGCATTTCTCATGATCAATTCATTCGGTAAGTGAAGGAACCTGTTGGTGGAGCCCATCTGATTGTAGCGAACAGGGCATTCCAGACTTTCGGGGGGTTCAGCAGTGGCATCGGCGTCCACTATGGACCGTCCATAGCTGTTGTGGACGCACATCAGTATCTGGCCACCAACCTCGTCATCGGCGAACGTGTTCCGCCACAAAAGTTCATCCGAGGAGCTGATTCATTGCCGTATGAGCTTCAGGATCTTCTTCCCTCCGATTTCCGATACAAGCTTCTCGTGTTCATCGGTGACTTGGAGGATGCCGCGCAACAGAAAAGGGTCGGCTCTTTGGTAAAAGATCTAGAGCGCCCGGATATCTTCTTGAAGAGATATGCTTCGAACAAGTCTCTGGACTTGAGGTTCGATATTATCACGATCAGCAAAGGAAAGAAGGAAGTGTTTGACTTCCTCAAAGTACCGTTGCTGCTGCGGCCTCATTGGAGCAAGTGAGTATGGGGTATCGCCTGGCATGCTTATCGTGACGGATTTGTAGGATCCTGCTGGACGATATGGATGCCCTGCGCAGAGCCGGTGGTCAAGGCTACTCGTACTATGGAGTGGCCGACGAGGGTGCGATCGCCGTCGTTCGGCCGGACGGATACGTTGCCACGATCGCGCCTCTGGATGGTGCTGCCGAGATCGATAGCTACTTCACACGTTTCATGAAGATTTGAGAACAAGGATACAATTCCCGATTGTGGATGTGTAGATCTAGATTCCTTGTGACCAAGTAAGATTATTTGAGGTGTCTATCTCTGGACCTTGGAATTGCATGCACGCTATGTATATATTCCTCGGTCTCACGTAGCCGGTGCTGATGTTTATGATGATCGACGAGGTTACCAGGCCGAGTTGTCGCTACGCGCTGCCGAAGATTAGCACGAGCTGACAGTTCAAGCTTTCAAGGGCTTTTTTTTTTCAAATCGTTGCCCAAAGTCGGTGAGAAGATCTTGAACCTAAATTCTGAAACCATTCCCCGTTGTATTTATAGGCCGGCATGGATGTGAACGATACCACACACAATCTCAGTATGAATGTCAACAGTGACGTTCGGCGTATCTTTCAGTACAGAAGCTGATACGGGTGCTCAGAAGACGGCTCGGATCCTCTTGAAGATCATAGGCTTTTCATGTGGTATCTTGCTCCCTCCTTCAAATAGATAACGCAAACGAACGTGGTAGAAATATGCGATAAGGCTCAGTAAACCTTGATAAGAAATGTGAACTTTTGTTCTCCGGACAGGGGAGGGCAACGAAGGGAATACATATCTCACGGACTGCATCACAGTGACTTGTATTACGTAGCGTCGGTGGTTCTTTCTATTAACTTGTCGGTCAGCTGATGGGTGATATCAGAGCTTACCGTTCGCCTTCAGCGGTTGTGATACCAGGCACCACCATTGGACGACGAGCGCCGCGGGCACACCCCAGATATATGCGCAGAACTTGGTTCTCATGATATCCGCTTCGGAGTACTTCACTGGGAAACTTGCCAAGGCACGGGGCGCTGGGATGTATTGGCCTGTTCGCAGAAGCATCAAACAAGCAGCCGAATTTTCTGGGTGGATGCACACAAAACTTGGTAATGGGAATTTTTGATCGTGTCTAGTTCATTTCTATCACAATCACCGCGGACAAGCACCGGTTGCCCAACCTTTCGTCCGTGGTACTTGCAGGCTGATCCCAGGGACCGTCCAAGGGCGCGCCTCCACGACAATGGTGTGGATTGGGTTAAGTTCAGAGATGGGTACGAGGAATTCGGGAGATCACCGACACTTGTCGTTCGAGGGGACGGCTGGGGGGCCGGCCGTTTAATCGCGGGCAATGCCGGAGATGACCAAGAGCTACATTCTCGTTTGTCCTTGCTCCCGCCACGACAGACGGGAGAGGGCGAACTGAGTGAATGCACGGGGCTGGTACCGTCACGGTTGCGGGTGTTTAGCAGTCAGGTGGGGGCTTGACTTGGGCCTGAGTAAAGAAGCGCATCCGAGTCTGACGCACACAGTGCAACGGCTAAACACTACTTCCTTCGAATAACCCTACTTAGGTTCTTGATTTGGAACCCCACGCTCAACAACGTTCAATCTCATTGTTTTCGGGCACGACTCCCATAGCCAGGTGTGCGACGTTCGGCATCGGCAACACGGAACGGTGCACAGCCGCTAGTCCGCTCGTCGGACTGGTTCGAGTTGACCTTGCTGAACCTGAACCTCTCCGAGTTTGTTACGGTTGGTATTAGCAGCAGTATGGTCTAACTTCCTCTCTCGCATGCTGCTATAGCAACTTTGTCCTTTCAAGTTGTCCCAACGGTCCTGCATGATTGTGAAGACCGCAGCCCTACTAGCACTACGTCCGAACTGGCAGGTTTCGTAACTTCCATTTATCATGAGCGCAAATTATGATGAGGACCGCCTGCTGGCGTCAGTTTCAGGATGCAGTGTTCCCTCGGACACGCCACGGACACAGTCACTGCAAATATTTTTGAATTTGGCCAGTCGCCAAGTTGTCAACTGCCAGTTACAGCATGCAAGACAGATTTTAGGAATTATAATGTTCTCACTGGCTGACTGCCAGACTCCTTGAATTTATCTCGGGTACGTGGCCTTAAATGTTTGTGGTCTCACAGTATATAAGGCGCCCAAGGCAGAGACATCTCTGACCTGTTACCAACACCATCCATGACGCCTCTGGAAAACCGCATCGATGTCCTGGTTATCGGAGCAGGTCCCGCCGGGCTAATGTGTGCTAACGCACTCGCAATAGCGGGAGTAAGCGTCAGGATAATCGATAAACGGTACGGATCATGCTCACCACGGTACCCTCTGTATGCCGAGTCTCCCAAGCCCAGTCAAACTCGCAGCTGGTCATGCAGACGGCGTTCAACCAAGGACGATCGAAGTACTCCAGGTATGACTCACGACGTCTTATTTATCGCTTCTTGAGATTTTTCGTTAGAGCTATGGGCTCGCGGAGCGACTGCTTCGAGAGGGAAACCAGTTGCACATGTATGTACGTAACACTTTTATCGTTTCTGAGAGCGTGTCTGACCGCGACCCAAGAGTATGTACGAGTCTGATCCGTTCGGAAGAGCTCAGGTATGGGATGGTCCAGCGTCAGTTTGTTCCTGACCCGATCAAGCTCCGCTGAAGCCCATTGGATACCGAAAGCCACTCTTCATGTCATCGGAAGAAATGCGCTATCCATTCACGGTGCGCGGCTCTTGTCGTCAAATGTGTCTTCTTCGTGTTTATTCGATCTAGGTTACGCTCCACCAGGGTGCAGTAGAAAGTATTTTTCACGATTCCATGAAGGACCATGAGGTAGAAGTCGAGCGCTCGAAGCAACCAGTGGGTATTGAAATCTCGGAAGACGTTAACGAGGATCCCTCGTCGCACCCAGTAAAGGTAGGTACAAAACCCGATATTCTCAACTTGGTAATTGGGGGACGATCCTGCAGGTTACTATCCAGCGTTTAGACTGTTTAGACGGGATCGATGAGAAGAGCAACAAGGAGATCGTACACGCTAAATATGTTGTCGGCACAGATGGTAAGCTGTCGTCCACCACTTTTGGATGATGTTCTGACATGCAGCCTGTAGGAGCCCATTCATGGGTGCGGAAGGTTCTAGGAATCAAGATGGAAGGCGAGCAAACAGGTAACTTGATCGGACTGTAACTCTGCTACATGGCTGATTATATCACAGACTCCGTGTGGGGTGTCTTTGAAATGGTTCCAGAAACAAACTTCCCAGATATTCGAAATGTCACTGTGGTCCGTTCCGAGAACGGGAGCTGTGTGATCATCCCTCGTGAAGGGGACCTCGTCCGTTTCTATGTCCAACTATCCGACGCGAATGCCGTAGATCCCTCGACCGGACGAGCTGACATGAGCGCCATGACTTCGCTGGAGCTTGTCTCTGTGAGGACGATTAGGGAGGCATCATTATCAATGTTGACGGATACCCGTAGGCCACCAGGGAGATTCTCCATCCGTTCGATTTAGCCGACCCGAAAGTAATCGGATGGTGGACAATCTACGTCGGTACGTTTGTTTTATAAACATTCCTTATGGACAGCCGTATGTACTTGCGAGCGGCCTGCTAGTCGGGCAACGCGTAGCATCTAGTTACTCCGTCAAGGGACGCGTCTTCATTGCCGGGGACGCCTGCCACACTCATTCTCCGAAAGCTGGTGAGATTTATTCTCGTTTACCTCTGATCCTGATATCATTTCTCCGTCTAGGTCAGGGAATGAATGCCAGCCTGAATGACACCCACAATCTCGGTGAAATAACTATCTCACAACGTCGATCGGCATATACTTATTAAGAGTCATTCAGCCTGGAAGCTTGCACAGGTGCTCAGGGGATGGTCTAAGCCCTCACTCTTGAAGACTGTAAGTTTTATAAGTAGCTCATTTATCTGTACCTGATACTCATTGTCACTTCACTTCTTTAGTACGAAGACGAACGCAGAAGATACGCGCAAGACCTGATAAATTTTGACAAGCTGTTTGCGGCCGCAGTATCCAGCAAACCGAAAACGGCAGTGAGCGAAAACGGCATATCCAACCAAGAACTTTTGGAGTAAGTTGTCTTGTGTGCGGCCTTCAGGACTCTCGGCGGATTGTTTTCTGACAATTGCTCGTCAGTCGATATACGTCACATGAAGCACTTGTTAGCGGCATCGGAGTTCATTATTTTCCGTCTGTGATCGTGGATCCAAAGCACCAGAAATGCGCAAACAACCTCGTCATTGGACAACGCATGCCCCCGCAAATGTTTGTTCGCGCTGCCGACATACGTCCGGTTGAAATACAGGACATGCTTCCCGCAGATGTTCGCTTCAAAGTGTTGTTCTTTGTCGGCAGTCTCACGGAAGCGAGGATCCCCGAGTTGGAACTGCTCGCAGAAGTACTAAACAAGCCATCGAGCTTCCTTCGGAAATACAGCCCCGAAAGGAACATCTCGAATGTCTTCGATATCGTAACAATTACCGCAGGGAAGAAGGAGGACTTCAATTACTTGCTCATTCCAGCATTCTTCCGTCCACGCTGGACAAAGTGCGTGCCGTCGTCCTGCCTTGACGTTTGCAGACTTATCTGAGGACCCGTCGCAGAGTCCTCCTTGACGATGCCGATGCATCAGGGAAGAAAGGTGGACACGGGTACGAGAAATTCGGTATCGATTCGGACCAGATTACCCTTGTAGTCGTTCGGCCGGATGGATATGTGGGCACGATCGCTCCTTCGACGGCCGTCGAAGATCTTGGCGTCTATTTTGATTCATTCTTGGTCTCTCGCGAGTAGGCGGGACTGTACTGTATTGTGAAAATGGGCTTTGATGTACGGTAATGATTGACGAAATGCACGTCTATGATGATGTATACAATCGGACCGGAATCTCAGGGTATCTTCGAGGTCCGACTGATAAGGCGAAATGAAATCATAGTCGCGAGGCCAATGGTATCAACTTCATAACCTGCAACTTCAATGCGAACGTCTTCGTCTTCGGAGCCGCTCGAACTTGGGAGGAGTTCGGAAAGACTTGGGAACCCAGACTGACGCAAATCACATCGACCCTTCTGCGAATGCACCCCGTGACGGGCCGTTACGGGAGCGTCTTGACTGTATTCAGTATTGGCTATTATGATCACCGGCGAATTGAAAGCAAGACTGATGCCACATAGACGTAGTAGAGGCATATGTGCTCGCACAGCATGCACGCTGACAAGTTTTGACCGAGCACAAGATGCGTCCACAGACATGATCATAGACAACGATCCTCTTCTTGAACGCCGCAATATTATCCGCACCAAGGGATCTATCCCCCGGCTGCTCGTCCTTTACCGTAGACATGGTCGGAGCCGTCTTGACTCTCATAAGCTTAAACATGTTCTCTGCAAATCTTCCGGCTGCTTTCGCTTCTCATGCGAGGGTTTACGATGTGGGACGTAAATTTCAGTTTTGCGGTTCCAACAGGGGGAGGATGGTAAGCCGCACCAAGCGGCGTGAGCTCAGGGTCGCCTCGGATCTTGATGATTCATGTTCGAAGAATAGCTTTGAACTTTTTATGGCCGATGAAATGTGGTCGATGGAGGTATCTATCTTGGAAGTTCGTTTTTGTGGCTATCTCCAAAGATGGCACAGCGTAGCTCTTCGAGCATGGGAGCCAGAGGCTGGAAGTACTCCGGTAGTTCATCCCATAGGACCCCACGTAGCCCACCTTTTTGTCGCGCATTGCAAAAATTTGTCCTCGGGTCATTGGATCCGAGAACATGGATGTAAACAGTGTTGGAAACTCGGAACTTGGGGTTCGTTTTCCTTGAGGACACTATGCAGGTCCTGTGAGGTATGTAAAACCATGGCATGATCACCAGCAGGCAGAAATAGAACGATTCCAGGTCGTGATGAGAATTTTGAGCAACTGGTCCCGGGATCAAAGCGGACTCCGACATCTCTTTGTTGTCCTCACAGTCAGACGAGGCCACAAGGGCCACTTCGAGCTCCAGTGCCATGAAAGGCCTTGTACCCTAGCTGAAACGTGAGTAACTTGACGATCATGCTACGCTGAGCAAACATACGGTTATTTCGGCGTTCCTCGGTTTTTCCTACAAGTTCTTCGTGGTTGGCAGCGACTGTGGAATGCCCTCCAGCGTGTGGTTGTATGGACTCGCCAACCCAGCTGTTGGGAAGTGAGGATGCTCACATCTGTCGAGCGAAGGCAAATGTATACATGATCACAAACCCTCGTCAATGAAAACAGACGACACCACTTGCGTGTCGTTGTCAGCGGAAGAATCTTCGTTTGCCGTAGTAACCTCACTGTCTGCTTCATCGAGCCGCAGAACTAGCCCTGCGTCACAGTGCTTTTGTGATTCATCCTCGGACTCGTCAGTGACAGAAGACACTTGATGCTCGCGAATGACGTATTTGACTTCCTCTGAAGATAGTGGATGCACGGTAGCAAAGCCCCAGTCAAGTAACTGTCCGCGCAACATTCTGGGCGGACCAAGCCCATATCTTGGATCGAAGGGTCAGAAAAAGGTGCTGAACCCCACAGCTCGCGTAATCACTCACGTGTAATACAATCGTGAAACCACCGAGAAGTCCAAGAGCACTGCACAACCAGGCAACAGGAACGGACACAACAAGGCATGGTCCTCGTAGCAGTAGATTAAACCCGTAATAAATCGGCCGCACTACGTCCTGAACGGAGCCGGTGAACGGAGGAGTCCGTCTCATTGCCCGACTTCAATTCGACAACAGTCCGAATGAGTCACCAGTCCATGAGCCCCTCATGATCAATACAGGGCAGCGATAAGCGTCGTTGGTCGATACCTAGCAGACTTCGAACGGCAGCGTCGTTCCTTTGCAGCAGATGAGTACCGAGACTCGGACTCTGTTTTGGTGTATGAATACAAAGATTGAGGGTCAGACTCAGTGGTTCTCTGGTTGCTAGCGGTATGGAGGAATGTCACAAAGCCTTGCACGTTGCACTATTCGCTCATCGTTTGTTTCACGTCACGGTGGTCAAGAAAGACTTAACGATTGTCCCTGTCGATCCTCTCCCTGGAAAACGGCACCGTCGTGGAATAGCGCCTCCACGAACGATTGCGGTTCAGCAGAGATCGCGTTTCAACCGGAATTGAGGTGCTCATAGTTAGTATGATACGAGATGTGAGGCCAACTGTATTGTATTCGTAAAATGTAGGGGTGATGGACTGGGGTGCAGTGAGGCACGAGTGGAGCCCTACTGAGTTCTGGACCAGCGGCGTAAGCGAGCGGCGGCTCTCCTTGCCGTCTCGCGCCTCCACCGAGTCGTCGCTCGTCCTCCCGGCGGTGCTCGTTCTCGCCCTTTTAGCGCACCCAGCCACCACTTCCTGTCTCCATTGATCATTCTGGCTCGTCGCAGCTCACGGCCTACCCGGCAGGCCAGGCTCCGTCCTGGGCCGAAGAGCGCCGTTCTTGCCTCCCCCCTCCCGCCCATTCTCTTCACCCGTCCTCCCTCTCCTCTCTCCTCTCTCCCGACCGGCGAGCGGAGATAGGGACGTCCAAAAATACATGTCGCAAACAAACGGGCGTATAGTACTACTATAGTGGGCCCCACCACGGTCACGCTATCTTTCGTCCTTTAGAGGCCGGTGGTTCCCAGCCTCGTGTCTTGACGCATACGAAGGTCGTGCACAGCCGTGATGTACTGCCAATGCCAGTGTACTAGAGCGCCACGATCAGATGTCAACGGCGGGCGCAGGCACCACCAGTACCTCTGGGTGAGTCTCGTTTTCCGTCAGAAAGCTGCATCCTTGCTCTTCGCCCCCGGTGAGATCGGCGGTCCGGACCTAAATATTGATGCAACGTTGCGACGGCGAGGGCAGCTCACAAGCTCAAGTTGTTTTGTAGCAGCTCGATCGCGTTGCGGGGCCGGTAGATCACATGCACATCCCACGCTTGGGTCGCCTTTCAGGGGATCATTCAGGGTCTCATCGTATGAGGTGGTGGCTTAGACCATTTCCGTCTTAAATGTAGTTCGTAGTGATCTGAACGTTTTACAATGGATGCGAAAGGTCGACTTGGGTCGGCTTCTTTTTTGGCTGATCTGAATCGTAGCTCGAAGGGGTAAGCCGAGGCTCATGACACGAACACGGAATTTAAGTCACGATAGTTTTTGCCGAGCGCCAGAAGTATGACGGAATTTCAACCAGAGCGATGCTGTCCTCAGTGCTGTATATTAAGCTCCGTCCCTTGAATTGCCCTGAAAGTATATGACATGAAATAATCTCTGACGGGCATTGATCCTTTCTCTCCCTCTTCGCGATGGTACCATGCAGAAGCCTTTCGCTCGCGATCCTTATCATATTCGTGAGCCCCGTAGGTGTTCTGGCCCAATCCACCACTGCAACGTGTTTATCGTCATTCGATTGGGTACGGCTCTGCGCTCATTCAATGCAGTGCTTCATCAATGCTCCAACTATTTTGATTACCAGATGGATAACAGTTTAAACCAGAGCCCTTGTGCTGTCGCAGCATATCTGGCGGCCCCCTGTATCGGTAGTGGTCTGTAGATTCTTCGATCAGATGCTCGCATTTATCTGATGCCCAATAAGCCTTTACCCTCAATCCCCTGCAACCGCCGGATGGGTTCTATGGGGGTCCCGCTGCTGATCAACAATCAGCCTGTGCATGTAGTAGTGTCACGTACAACATCTACAGCGCCTGTGGTTTCTGTCAGAACGGCAAGATTACCACGTAATGTGAACCCTCGAAATACCTTCACTTACGTCCTCACCTTTCCTTCTCAGCTGGAGTGGATGGGCCACCTATTGCACGACAGTGTATCCAGGAGTGTATGTCGCCCTATGCTGTGCACTTCCACGGATTTCACCATCCAAACAGGTACCCGCTGGGCATTCCTAATGGTACGGCGGTGCCACGATGGGGGTATCAAGACGTGACGGTATGCATAACTCGTATCGCCCATGTACTAGCCATGTAACGAGCTGATGTCCAGAAAACCAACACGTTCAACCTAACTCTCGCTCAGTCTATAGGCGGTAGGTAGCCGTCTTCCATAATTGGCGCGCGTAGCATTCATCAGACCACCCAGATCTTCCCGAGGCGACTGGGTCATCTACTACTTCCCCATCACCGTCGACTTCTGGATCTTCCTCGCATAACACGTTAAGCACCGGGGCGATCATCGGGATCGCTGTAGGCAGCGTCTTGGGAGCTGCTCTGATCGTCGGCGTCGTCGTTCTTGTCATTATCGCGAGGAAGTCGCAGTCTAGGGTATCCGCCGCGTATTCAGACACTGTTTCATTCGGTGTGCCGCACGCAAGGGAAAGCACTGCATACTCTTACTCCCACTATCCTGTATCCTTGACTCCACAATCTCGACCATTCTCGACTATTTCTTAATAGCATCCCAAACACAGCTCCGAGTCATGTTGCCCTCTACGCTTGTCAGTACTTTTTATGCTCAGTAGTGTTCATGCATAGCATGGCGTCAAGACACCATTGATCGCTATTGGACCATTCAAGTCATTACTCGCACCTACTACTATCTACTCGTGAAGCACTATGAGTAGCATCACGGTATAGCCTTCTAGTACGCGTGTTACACTTTTATTACGGACTCTTATTGCTGTAAGCCTGTAACTACCAATGTTATACTCATAATGCGTGGTCACTGTGTCCTTCCGGATGAATCAGAGCCGTCTTCAGAATACAATGCATTGGCCACTTTCTTTGTCGTCACCAGCCCCCTTATATACTGCAGTCTACGACCTCAGGGTGTTGTACCACATCGTCTTGAACCTTTCGCATCCTACTGCGCTGCCATGGCCACGACATGCTTCCCTCGGTTCCCCGACCCTACTCCTGACGAGGAACACATCATGGAACTCGTGAAAATGCGCCGAAATGTCGATGTCCAGCGGCGCAGCCAGGACTGGGTGCAGCTTCAAGTGACAGTCGGGGACCCCGTCAGGACCAAACTTCCCCGCCACTACCTGCAGCATATCCAGGCCTTCGTGTGGCGAGAGGCCGCGATACGGTTGGTGCTCCGCTTCTCCAAAGAGTTAGCGTTGAGCAAGCTTCTGGTGGACAACCTCGCGAAGGTACTGGTCTACATGAACGCCGTGCTCCTTCGCGTCGTTTCTGAAAACAAGCGCACGGTGGACGCGGATCCGACGTGGCGCAGCGAGACGTTGGACGAGTACCTCGTGACCGAGTATTGGGTGCGGCGTCACGAACCGTTCGAGATACGTGATTTCAGGCGGTCCAATGACATCAACATTGATCGGAAGACGGTGGATGATTGTGGTGAGCGTGGACACGGAAGACTAGCGCAGTGCCTGTGTGCTGACCGTACTGGAAGCGGTACATGGACGAGTTGGGGCCGATTTGGTCAGGACAGCAACTAGATTTCCATCTCTCGCCGGACATGGAAACCATAGGCATGGCACGTACACTTCTCACATGCATCGAAAAATTTTACAATCGACTCGTGGAGAGGGACATGGATTGTGCGTATTCTATTTTGTTTACAACTATCGAGCTGATTGCAACCAGTCGGGTATTCATTCAGAGAACATCTGTAATGATGATTCACTGGGAGCTCTGCGGAGGATGAGATAGATGACGGCGATACGCATTCCTCTTTTTCATTGCATTTACGTCACTTACTCCTAAATCAACATTTTTCCAAGCCATTATGTAGCGCGAGTTTACCACATGTACTCAACTCGTAGCTGGAGGAGCTCATGACTCGTGAACAATCTGTTGCGTGCCAGCCTGAGCCACCCACTTGGCTCTGTCCCAATTCGTGCACTGTAACATCTATGAGGGATCAATTGACTTCCCGATCTGGGTATGCGACCGGTGTAACAAATATTGCCACCGTACGCTCGTATGCTGGGAAACCTCGTAGAGTCACTGGCTTCAGCGGCTTGAAGGCTATGTGCCTCGATGCCGCTCAAATCGGCACTCGGAACCAACCGAATAAGCACCCAGTGCCAAGCTTCCTTTCGAGACGACATCGAGTGAAACTGAATTTTGAATTTTGCAGCACGGATGGCAAGTGCAAGCTCTGGATGTGGCAGGGATGGGCGTCTCTAACCAAGTTGCTTTGCAATCGGTTCAGCAATACATGCCCATACGGGCATGCGAGAGCAGAGTTGCACGAAAACCGATGACGCTCTCGTGTTGATTCTCATCTCGATGACCAGCCCGCCAAGCCCAGGCCCGATTCGGGCAAGAAACCAGCACCCGCGCCTGGCTCTGCCAGCAAGGCATCCAAGTCTACCAAAAACCCTCTCTTCGAGGCCAAGCCTCGTAACTTTGGTATCGGTATGTTACTGTGACTCGTGCGTGAGGACAAGCTTTTGAGATTGGCGACCAACTTTGTTGAGTGGCCCGAATATATTCAACTTCAGCGTCAAAAGTCATCCTTACCCAGCGTCTCAAGGCGCCCCCTTCCATTATACAGTTTTCCCATACCTTGGACAAGAACATGGCCACCCAATTATTCAACATCTCTCGACCCCTGCAACTTCTCATTGATCGTGTAGATACCACCCCGAGACCAAGGTCAAGAAGGAGCATGTGGAACAAAGGCCACCGCCGAGCGAGGCGACCAAGGACAAGAAGCCTTTATTTGTAAAATACGGCCTCAACCACGTTGCCCTCGTCGAGGCCAAAAGGCTTCTCTTGTCGTCATTGCCCACGATGTTGGCCCCACCGAACTCGTCGTCTTCCTTCCTGCTCTATGTCGCACGATGGGCATCCCCTATGTGATCATCAAGGGCAAGGCTCGTCTTGGTATGGTCGTCCACAAGAAGACAGCCGCTGTCCTCGCCCTGCAGGATGCCAAGAGCGAGGACCAGCACGAGCTCGACACCCTCATCAGTGCCGCAAAAACCAATTTGTAAGTGTGTCACGCGCAAGCAGTTCGTTACAATCGATTTCCCCTGCAGCTCTGACAATTACGGAGAGCAACGCCGTCACTGGGGTGGTGGTATCCGTGGCTGCAAATCTACCCAGATGTTCCGCAAACGCGCCAGGGCCGCTCAGATGAACCTCGACGCACCCTCGCTCGGCAATCACTAAACAAGGATTCCGTTGTGCCTCTCTTGTGGGGTTCCGCCGTTGCCATCGTCGGTCGCCGTATGTCATGGCCAGTGCCGTGCATTGCGTGGGACTGTTTCTCTCGGTTGGCACGTAGTACAGAATCTGGATATGCAGTTGTTGTCTGCTATTTCGCAAGGATACGACGTGCACACGCGGCTAGACATTTCTAGGATGGACAACGACCTTGAATGCCCTTCAAGCTTTAAATCTTCAGATCCCCGAGTCGGCGACACCTTTATCGGCGGCGGCGAACTGTATCGAGGGGTAGAGTATGAGAGTCCTCCATTCCCGAAGCGAGTTTTGCTCGGGTTAAACGGATCTGTTACTAAGCTGCCCATGCATTTGTCAAACGAACGAAATCCCGAAGACCGGCATATAATTTTACAAAGTGCGCGATTACCCATGCCAACAGTACTACTACAGAGGCTGTACTCACATCTGCTATTCCTTAGTCATGCTTAGTCAAAGGACGTGTTGTCGGTGGACCATCACCATGGACGTGGAACTCGTGGATAATGATTTTGGTGCTTAGTAGTGTCGTTCACGAGTGGTCCGGCCTTCAGCATGACTCACCGTGCCTCAGGAATAGGCCTAATTATCGCACTGCTACTACCCTCATGCACACTGAAGGTCCCTACGGCTATGTGGCCAGTCCGAGTTAACTCTTGAACATCGCTACGAGTCGGAATTGAGCCGTTCAGTTCCCGAAGGCCGCCGTATAAAGGGCGCTCGAGATCCAAAGGCTTATTACCTACAGCATCCATCATGTCTCAGGAAAGCCGCGTAGACGTCTTCATCATCGGAGCCGGTCCAGCTGGACTGATGTGTGCCAATGCACTCGCAGTGGCAGGCATTGACGTCAGAATCATCGATAAACGGTATGTATGAGTTCAACGAAGGCCATCGTCTGGTATGATTGGGAAGGTTCGTTTCCCCTCGTAGCCCCTCCAGGATCACAGTTGGTCACGCGGACGGCCTTCAACCTAGGTCAATGGAAGTATTACAAGTACGTCGTCCCCGCATCTTTGAACGTGCACTAATCTTTGGAATCAGAGCTATGGCCTTTTGGACCGCTTATTACGAGAAGGCAACGAGGTTTACGCGCATGTTTGTCGACTTTTTCTTGCTCATACTGTCACCGGTCTAACCGTCTGACGGGCGAAGGCGCTCTACAACCCTGGCCCTGACGGAGGAATTGAGGTATGAAACGACTCGCTGTCACACGCCTCCGGTTTCTGAAGGATGAATGTTCAAATCATGAAGCTCACCAAACGTATCTCTGCCATCACCCCGCCATCTGATTCAAGATATCCATTTGGGGTGGGAATTGTTGTTGAATGTCTATTCCTCGCGTTGAAATGTAGACGTCATCCAGGTCACGCTCCACCAAGGAGGAATTGAAGCGATATTTATAGATTCAATGAAGGCCCGCGGAGTAGAAGTCGAACGTTCAAGGGTGCCTGTAAAAATCGAGATATCGGAAGACATTGGCGAGCTGTCGAGCCTTTCGTCGTACCCCGTCAAGGTATGGGGTGATAGATCGCGTGCGCTTTGCTTGCAATCAATGACAAGTGCAGATTACTGTGGAACATTTGGATGTGACAGAGGAGGGAGGAAATACAGAAATCGTACATGCCAAGTTCGTTCTTGGTACAGATGGTGAGCCATACACTATGGTCTGTATTTAGCGAAGTGCCGATGGTCTGCAGGTGCGCATTCGTGGGTTAGAAAGGCCCTTGGAATCGAAATGGAGGGTGAACAAACAGGTAATTTTACAGGACTCGTAATAGTCTCGCTGCATGTCTGATCTACCCTTCGCAGACTACATCTGGGGTGTTATCGACATACCAGAGACAGAGACAGACTTCCCCGATATCCGTAACCTTACTGCTATCCATTCGGAACATGGGTCTGGGTTGACGATTCCTCGCGAGGACGACAAAGTCCGTATCTACGTCCAACTAACAGAGGGTGATGTCGTAGATCCGCTGACCGGAAGGGTCAACAAGAACAAGATCTCACCAGAGAAGCTCCTCTCTGTGAGTACTTTACAAAGGCAATTGTTTTGTTTGTATGGTAAATGACTGCTGTAGGTGGCGAGGAAGATACTTCATCCATTTGTTATAGCAGACCCGAAAGACATCGAGTGGTGGACAGTTTATATCAGTACATCCTTTCCAGTCTCTCTTTCAGGTTCGCGATCTTTCTAATTTGCGAAACGCCTGCTAGTCGGGCAGCGTGTGGCATCTAGGTACTCCATCAGGGACCGCGCTTTCATTGTCGGTGACGCGTGTCATACCCACTCTCCGAAAGCTGGTGAGGACATATTCCTGGCTTCTCAAAACCTTAAAATCGTATCTTCATGTCTAGGTCAGGGTATGAATGCCGCTTTGAATGACGGCCATAATCTCGGTGAGTATCTCCTTGGGTCATGCGGCCTGGACTGAAAATTGTTTAGCCTGGAAGCTTATACAGATGTTGAGAGGATGGTCCAGTCCCTCGCTCTTGAAGACAGTACGTTTTCTAACGATTTGCCTCAATGGACATTTTATATCGTTATGTCTAGTATGAACATGAACGCAGAAAATTTGCTCAAGACCTGATAAACTTTGACAAGGAGTGGGCGGCACTATTCTCCCAAAAACCGAAGACAGCGGAGAATGGAGATGGGGTAACCGAGGAACAATTCATACAGTGAGTCGTGTGTTTTGGAGTGCAGGTGGTTCTTTCTCTGAGCACGTTCATCAGTGCCGTCCAGACATTTGGAGGACTTGTGAGCGGTGCCGGTGTTCAGTACTCACGGTGTGCGATCGTGGAGCCCAAGCACCAGAAATGTGCAACCAATCTCGCCATTGGACGACGAATACTCCCGCAAATCTTTATCCGCGTTGCAGACGTACGTCCAGTCGAGATACATGACTTACTTCCGGCGGATATTCGTTTCAAAGTGTTGTTCTTCGTGGGGAGTCTCACTGAGTCGCGGGTCGCCGAGTTGGATTCACTTGCAGAGGAGCTAAGCAAGCCGTCAAGCTTCCTTCGAAAATACAGCCCCGATAGTAACGCTTCGACCGTATTCGACGTTATCACGATCGCCCTGGGCAAAAAGGAGCAGATTCATTACTTGCTTGTTCCGGCGTTCTTTCGTCCCCACTGGAGAAAGTGGGTATTATCTTCTCACTGCTTTTTCTTGAATAAACTGATACGCGAACCATCGTGCAGAGTGCTCCTTGACGACAGAGATCTGGCGGGGAGCAAGGGCGGACGTGGGTATGAAAGCTTCGGGATCGATCCGAAACAGATCACACTCGTAATCGTCCGGCCGGACGGATTTGTGGGCGCTATCGCTCCGTCGACGGCTATTGCGGACTTAGACGATTATTTCGGTTCGTTCTTGAGCCATAGAAATGTCGATCCCTAGTTCAGGCTGGCGACGGCGGAGAAACGGTTTCCTGGTGTATAGTCTCTGACTCAGATGTATGATACTATGGATGAATGGATGCCACCCATATGATTCACTGGCAGCACACCGCCGAATCACACTGGCACATGGGATGCATTATGGGAAAAATAAGTACCAGTGTCAGTACATACCTACTACGAATTCTCAAGATTTGGTAAATCCGATAACATCATGTTGGAGATTGGTGACAACAGTCAGTGAAGCACTTACTACATGAATCCAATGAAACACGGACCTTCTTTAGCACCAGCGGCGCGATCTCACATTAGCCAGGATCCGGAGTCGGAACTTGTCAGATGGGTCTGGGCCGTAGATGATCGTATCACTGATCGGTGTCTCGCTTGTGCCCTTTGCCCAAGGCGGAGGTTTCAGTCAAAGTGTGGTACAAGGGCGTTCCGGTCCAATCAGAGCCCTCCGATGTAGCCTAGCCCTCGCCAAAGTCTCAAGAGCATACTCTGGTTTGCAGATGGGCCAGATATCCTTGCACGGCCAGAGTTGCGTCGGAATGCCGCTCCGATGTGGTGGCAAGACCCCTAATTGTCCCGGTAGATTGGCCCTGAAACCCAAAAGCATACATGCGGTTCATAAGCGCGTTACATATGTACAACCGTTCACAAGCGCGTTACAACCGTTCACAGGCACTCAGGTATATCGCACGCCCGGCCCACGGCTCTCTTTCATCGACCAACAGTACCCAGCATGCCTCTCGAAACCCACGTCGATGTATTGATCATTGGAGCTGGCCCCGCTGGAGTCATGTGTGCCAACGCGCTCGCAATGGCAGGAACCAACATCCGGATCATCGATAAACGGTACGCTGCGTACATGTTCATGTTCAACGACAGCCATCGTCGCGAGACATGTACTGAGTCGTCGTCAGCCCCGTCAAGGTCGCAGCAGGTCAGGCAGATGGTATACAGCCGAGGACGATCGAGGTATTACAGGTACTTGCATCGCTTCTCGCATCGTCGAGGACGCTTCCGACCTTTCCCATAGAGTTATGGGCTCGCGGAACGCTTGATCCGAGAGGGTAACCAGATGCACATGTGTGTACGTGAACATCCGAATGTCTGTTGGCTTGCGTTCGATGTCGTGCGATGATTCCAGGCATTCTACAACCCTGGTCAGAACGGAGGGATCGAGGTGGGAGTCATTTCTGGCCTTGGATGTTGAATGTGCTTCTGAGATTGATTCTGAAGTGTACGGGACGTGCCCCTGATGTCACTGCGCCAACTGCACGCTACCCATTCGAAGTATGATTCTCGTCGAGGTTTACTTCCTATGTCAGCTCATGCACGACACTTAGATCACACTCCACCAGGGTGCGATCGAAGCCATTTTTCTCGACTCTATGAAAGAACACGGTGTAGTTGTTGAACGGCCAAGAATACCCGTTGCCATCGAGATTTCTGAAGATACCGATGAGCTGTCGAGTTCATCATCATACCCAGTCAAGGTAGGAAGCAGCCGAAACAAACCACTGCCACTTTGTGAGCGATGTACACTTCAGGTTACGCTCGAGCATTTGAGTGGAAACGACGAGGAGAGCGAGACCGAGGTCGTACACGCCAAATACGTCGTCGGTGCAGATGGTAGGTTGTATATACCTTCCTTGGGTCAGGTGTTGAAAAATAGCCTGTAGGAGCGCATTCGTGGGTCAGGAAGACTCTAGGGATCGAGATGCAAGGCGAACAAACAGGTGATTTCACCGGGGCCCGTCTGTGTGCTGCCGTTGTGTAGCTGACAAAGTGGGGTAGACTACATCTGGGGCGTCGCCGACATTATACCAGAAACGAACTTTCCAGATATCCGTAACCGGACTGCTATCCACTCGAAGAATGGATCGTGTATGATTATTCCCCGTGAAGGCGATACTGTCCGTTTGTACACCCAGCTTTCGGATGCGGACGTATTAGATCCGGCGACTGGAAGGGTTGACAAGAACAAGATGACTCCGCAAAAACTTTTATCTGTGGGTGCCCTTCAGGGGATGTCGCGCTTATCGTACGAGTAATGTAAGCTGGTAGGTGTCACAGAAGATATTCGAGCCATATGAACTTGCAGAACCTGAAGAATTCGAATGGTGGACAATATACATCAGTGTGTCTTCCCTAGATGTCCCCTTCACTATCGCGCTAACATGGGGAGTGGGGTTTTCATAGTCGGGCAACGGGTTGCGTCGAGTTACTCCGTCAAGGACCGAGTTTTCATCGCCGGCGACGCGTGTCATACCCATTCTCCGAAGGCTGGTGAGATGCTAGAATTCCTCTCCCACCCGCAGAATAAATTCAACGTGATTCAGGTCAGGGTATGAACGCTAGCATGAACGATACGCACAACCTCGGTGCGTTATTTCTTCACGTGGTTTGGCGTACTGACAGTTGCCAAGCGTGGAAACTTGCTCAGGTGCTTAAAGGATGGTCCAGCCCGTCACTTTTGAAGACAGCAAGTATTATGTCTATGCCTTTGGATTCTCATCATTCTTTTTTCAGTACGAACACGAACGGAGAAAATACGCGCAGGATTTGATAAACTTTGACAAGGAGTTTGCTAGTTTGTTCTCAGGAAAGCCGAGGACCGCGGAGAACGAAGACGGTGTATCGCACGAGCAGTTCTTGCAGTGAGTCGTGTTGCACGCGGTGTTCTGGGTTGTCTGAGGATCTCTTTCTCATTTGCACGATTCGTCAGAGCGTTCCAGACCTTCGGAGGGTTTACAAGCGGAATTGGCGTCCACTATTCGCCTTCTACGATTGTGGATCCCAAACACCAAGCATGCGCAAGCAATCTTATCATCGGACAAAGAATGCTGCCACAAATCTTTGCCCGCGCTGCCGATGCCCGGCCGATTGAGATACATGACTTACTTCCGTCAGACGTTCGTTTCAAAGTGCTTCTGTTCGTCGGGAACTTGACGGAGACGAGGGTCGCCGAGTTGAAGTCACTCGCGAAAGAGCTAAGCAAGCCGTCGAGCTTCCTGCAGAAATACAGTCCTGATGGGAAGGTGTCGACCCTGTTCGACGTTATCACGATTGGCGCGGACAAGAAGGATATTAATTACTTACTTGTCCCGGCACTCTTCCGTCCCCACTGGTCGAAGTAAGTGTTATACTCTTCCCCCTATCGACGACAGGCTGATCCCTCGTGATAGGGTGCTTCTCGACGATACCGACGTGACCGGGAGCAAGGGTGGACGTGCATATGAGACGTTTGGAATAGATGCAAGGCAAGTCACGCTCGTGGTGGTCCGGCCGGATGGATACGTCGGGACGATCGCTCCTTCGACAGCCATCGCAGACCTAGACGCATATTTTGATTCGTTCCTACTCCCTCGTGGTATAATCTCCTAACTTCATATACCATCGCAGAGCAAGGGTATCTTGTACAATTATGTCGAGAAGTGTAAGCATACAATAGACACAACAACGCTCGTGGTGCATCAACCTCGCCATCCTGGTAAAGGCGCTGCCTCGGCACTCCCGATGGGTACTCTCCTCGCTCCACCTTTTCCGACTAGCAACTTTGCAGGCGCCTTCATCGTAGCCTTGACAGCGACTTCAGGTTTGCCCGTGGTCGAAATACTGGGCGGTTTCGTCGGGGGAAGAGTCAGCATGGGCGGCGACCCCCTGCGCGCCAGTTTGTCCCGATTCTCCTTCTCACCTGCGCCGATCGTCTTGGGTTTACTCGCAGCGACAGGCGGGGGTTCCTCCTTGACCTTGGTCTTCTCCTTGGACGACCGCCGCTTGGCGTCCGCCCTGTCTGCCTTTCTCCCCAGCGCGACGTTGCGCTCCGTTTTCTTCTCTCTAAGCGGGCTCTCCTCGTCCCTCGGCACCACTGCGTGAATAGCAGGGGGCACGGGTCCAGTCGGCGTCGTGTCCGAGAGCTCGGCGTTCGCCCCGGCCAACGGATCCGACTCTGGGCTCTCGGGCGAGTCGGCGAGCATGAGGATGCGACTGAGCGGGCTGGGTTTCACGGGCGAGTAGGCGTGCGTCATGTGAGACGCCATGGGCTTGGCCATGGGAAATGGGCGCCGCAGGGGGGGCGGCGTTCGGGGCGCGAGTGGGGCTGCGACGGGGGCTGGTTTTAGCATGGGCGCGGGAGGTGGGGTGGGCTCGGGCTCGACGATCGTCGGTATGCAGCTTGGACGAGGTGGCTGTAAGGGAGATGGTGGCTCCTCTGCGGGGTACGGAACAGTCTCGGGGACGTGATTGTCCAAGGGTGCGAGCAACGGGTTGGGTGGGGGCAACGACGTTCGCGGTGACGGAGGAGGGAGAACGAAAGACGTCGGAAGGATCGATTTCGTAAGAGCGGATGATTTATTATTCGTTTGTTGGTTCGATGCAGGGACTACGATGGGGATCACCTCCGTCTCGTACGCAGGTTCAACATGGGTGGGAGGCGGAATGGAGAAGATGGAGGAACGTCGAGAGACGCGCGTTTTACGACTATTACTCGATTTGCCTACGACCTTCTGCTTGCGAGGAGACTTGCGGGGTGATTTCGTCGCCTCGGGAAGGTAAGCAGCCAGACTAGGGGAAGGAGGTACATCGGGAGGCACCGCTTCTGGGCCAGAGGTGGGCGGGTGCTCGGTGAGCATTTGCTTGACCTGCCATGATCGCCTTTCTTCCAGGAACTTGATCCTCTCGCTCTAAGCGCGAAAATTAGAGACAAGGTTTGTGAGAGCAAATTAACGGGTCCTTACCTCGAAGATGAATTTTTCCTGTCCGAGCTTCACGGCTGCACGGGTGAACTTCTCGCGTTCATCTTCGAGCTCCTTCTTGATGCGATCAAGCCGGTCGCGTTCGGAAGTGCTCGTCATGTCATCCGTAGGTGCTCTCTGCGTTCCTTGGGCCGCCAGCTGGCTGAGGAGTTCACGTGTCTCAGTCTCGTGTGCGTCGTGCAGTTTCTTAGCTCTATCTGAACAACGGGGATCCGTAAACCGAAACTATGATGCGAATAGTGACAGACACACCAAGTTCGGTCTGAAGCTTCTTGATGACGGCCTGCAGGCGTTTGCATTCTTCGGAATCTGCTTCCATGGGTTGTCCAGAAGCTTTAACGTGAATGGCATTCGACTTTTCTGAGAGGTGTTTCGATAATATGGAAATGGCGTCATTTGCGGATGCAAAGAGGGAGAGGATTTTATCGTCGGCCGCATTAATTGGGGTTAGCGGGAACAACGTATCGTGATCAAAGGAAGTGGGCTATTACATATTAGACCATTTCGATCGAGGAACGATGGGGGAAGCTTACCTCTTCCGATTTGACAGCTGCCAAGGTGCGTATTTCATGTATCACGGACTGCAAACGATTCGCGGCCACAAGCACGAGTCGTCTAAGCCGCGTCGTCTCGTCGAGAAGTTCCTTTCTCGAGCTTTCGGCGTGCTCCAGAGCGACTTCCAGGTATCCTTTGCCCTTTCCAAGCAGTTCCATACCGGAGACGATCTCGGCGTTCGCGCCTCGAACTACCATGCCACACGAAACTAGGGATGATTTTGCCTGAGAGTCTGCGAGTTTGGTCCATTTGTCCACCATCCGCTCGATCTCCTTCTCTCTCTTCTTCAGTTCGGCTGCGTGTGTGGCACGGAGGGCCTGGAGTGATGTCCTCGTACGCTGAAGTTCGGCAGAAGTCTGCTTGTGACACAACTCCGATGCTTGGAGGGAACGAGCAGAAGCGCTGGCACACGCTGATGAGAAACAACTGACTGCTCAGCCTGTCGTCACTTACGCAAGACGTGACTTGTACATGTTGGCTTGCCGTTCTGCATTGAGTGCGTTTTCGACGGAGGAGCGGTGCATGTCCATGAGTCGCTCATGGTCGTAGGACAGAGTCCGTATTTTCGTCGACAGCTCTTCTGCTTGCGACATGTCGGTCTACCACGTGTTCAGCAGTAGGATCTGATCGGGGCGCGTCAACGCACCACTCGTTGACCGAGCATCGCGAGCAGACATTTCGTGACTCGATCCAAGTTCTCGTTGGAGATACCGTCGAGCGATATGCCGGGGCTCGGAGTGAATCCATGGGCGACCAGCTGCGAATTTACGTATTGGAAGCTCGAGGTCGACGTGCACGAGGAAGAGGAGGAGTCGAAGGCCGAGCCGAACTCGGACATAGATACGTCGAGTGCCCAGTGGACGTTGGTCATTGGCTGTCGTCGCTGTCGTCGATGTCGATGTTGAACGCGACGAGTCACGTGCTCGAGGTAAGTCACATGAGACTGCGCGTTACGTAATCGGCGAACGCTTGTTCCTCCTCGTCCGCCCGTTCGCAGTCCGGTGTCCCATTTGGCGCGGGTCTCGTGTCCGCGTCCGTCCCGTTTTCCATGCCCGCAGTCGCAATCCTCCGCCCGTCGTCTCCTGGTCTAGGATTCGGATCTTTACACACCGACTTGCACCTTTCCGACGACACCAGAATCGACCATAACCCGCCCCCAGACATGCACGATGGGCCCGTCGCCTCAAACGCCGATCTCACCGTCGCAGAAGTCAAGGAAAAGGCCAAGGAGGACGTCCGCAGGGCCGCCAAGGGAGTAGCCGCCATGACACTCATCAAATCTGCTCGCACTCAGCTGCAGCAGGCCCGAATACATGAGAACCAGGGCGACCTCAAGGCAGCTCTTGGCTCACTGCTCAGGGCAGGTATCCTAACACACATGTTCATGAACAGCGCCGAGTTCATGACCGAAAACAAGCCGGGACGACACGGCGTCTTGTACAAGGAATTCGTCGACTTTCAAAAGGTTGAAATCCGTCTCGTCAGCATCATTTCCAGTTAATGTTTGCATCATCAGACCGAAGGCAGCAATCTTACGCAACGTGTTCAAGCCATCGAGGCCAAGTTGACCGATCTGGAACAATCACCGGCAACGTGAGCATTATCAGCCCATATCTCTCCACTCCACTCACATAGTTTATTAGCGACGATAACAACGATGCAGGACCGAGCAGACGAGTCGGAACCTCCATAGCTGATCGTGTAAAGAAATTGAACGACGCCGGATTGGCCGTGGATACCTCTAAGCGCGTGTCCCGAGAACTCCCCTCAGCACCCTCTACCCCTCTTTCCGTCCCGCTCAGATCTCCCGAACCAATACGCGGCCACAGACTGTCGCCATCGCTCGTATCATTGCCACCTCCACCACTCTCGGCCATCGCCCCCTCATCCAACAATAGTTCAACGACATCATCGCCCCACGCCGTTGTCCACCCATCCAGCCTGGGTCCTCCTTCGCCGACATCCTCAGTATCGTCCTCCCCTCCGCTCGCTCACACTTTTGCAGAGTTTTCACAGGCATTTCCATCCATAGATGAACTGGACGAATTTAACTCCAGATTCCCATCCGTCCCCGTTGCGGAACCTACAGGGAGCAGTAGTGCCACACACAACTCGTCTACACCGCATCCCAAAGGCGCGAACGGTGTCGAAATGCCAACCTCGCCCCTACTCAAACAATTCCCTTCATTATCCATCGACCCCGGACCACGACCTTCGAGTACACCTATAACACCGACTATGAATGCCTTCGTCAGTCGACCGGCTTCTCCGACAATCGCCCCGAAACCTTCCATCAACAGTCTCGCATCTTCCCCTCTCTCAAAGACGTCGTCCGCACCAGAAAAGCCAGTGATTCCGCACTCAAACACTATCCTTCCCGAACTCCTCCGCGAATACTTGGATGCACCCGGCCTTAAAACCCTTATAGTCGACATACGGACACGTGAAGAATTCGACAACGCACACATCAAAGCGGATGCAATAGTATGTCTCGAGCCGTCCGTCCTCGCACGTCCAAGGTATTTAGGAATGGATAGACTAACATTGTATTTGCTGACGGTAGGCATAGCATAACAGCTGCCAGCCTCGAGGATTCGCTTGTCGTTGCACCACGTGAAGAATGGGTGCTCTTTCAGAACCGTGACAAATTTGACCTTGTGGTTCTTTACGATGCTTCCTCAGAAACGTATGATGTCACCGGTCCGCTATCCGCCTTTGTCCGAGCCATATTCGACAACGCATTCAGAAAGTTTTTGCGCCATACGCCTGTATTACTCATGGGTGGTCTTCAGGCTTGGGAACAAATGTTTCCCGATGAGATTGTCCGCGGCGTTCCCGGCGCGGTGCGGGCCTCGCCAAAGAGCATTCTTGAGAATGGCATCAGTAGTACCTCGGGTGCGATACTGTCTTCCACGTCGACCCCTGACACATCGCGCAGCCCAACCCACGTAAACGGCGTGTCGACAGAGAAGCGACTTCCGGAGTCATCCCCATCGTACGTACTTGCTATATCAATGTCACAGGTGACGTTCATGGCCCGCGATAATTAAAGGTTACCCGGAAAGACTCTGGCAGTGAACGGAGTGTCGGACGGTGCATCTCTTACTCGTCGACCAGCGATATCCAAGACTCCATCATCTATATCCCATTCTCATAGTCAATCGGAAAGTGTAAGGCCTCATCAGTATCTCTGCTGGCCATACTTTCACTGTTTAGCCGCAGATTTCACAATCCCCACGGCCGGCCCTCTACTCTTTTGGTGGCTCCACAAGCTCAACAACTATTACATACCCTTCAATTGCTCCGGCGTCACCTCCTGCAACAAGCACATCCTCTTTCTCTCCAACGCCTCCATCATTTACTCCTGTATCACTTCCTCCCCAGGCGTCCATCAACCCTTCGCCGTTGGCAAGACGGCGGAGTGAGTACATGAATGGCTCTGTGGGCACGAGCTTTGTTCAACGTCCAACACCCATTGATTACCCCGATCTCCATGTTCTTCGGCCCCCGCCACCTGTAGCTGCTCCTGTGTCTGAGCGCCAGGACTCGCGGCCTCGCCTTCTGCATGCGTCCTCGTACTCGGTTTCGGTTCCAACTGCGACCAAGGTTGGTCCAAAGCCCCCAACCATTCAGTCTGACTATCCAGTCGTTTATTGGTCTGATATGGAAATTAATCGGACTGGGCTGAGGAATCTGGGAAATACGTGCTACATGAATGCAACGCTTCAGTGTTTGAGAGCCACAGTCCCTTTCGCAAGCTTTTTCACGGGTACGGTCCTCTTGCCCAACATTGATTCTCGCGAAATAACCGACTATTTTTAAGATGGACGGTGGAAGAATGCTGTGAATATGGTGAATCCACTGGGAACGAGAGGGAGCTTGGCGAGTGCATTTGCACAGATCCTCCGAGATATGGCACACACCGAACTTCCTTACTTTATCCCTCTTGGGTTCCGGGTATGTCTGTTTTTCTTTTCTTTTCTAAATCCTATCCATCCGCAAATGAGTTAACTCCCTTCCCACGCAGAAATCAATATGTAGCCACGCAGCGCAATTTAGCGGTCCGGACCAGCACGACTCGCAAGAATTTTTATCATTTCTCTTGGACGGCCTTCACGAAGATCTCAATCGTGTACTCGCGAAACCTAATAATGAGTCATCACCCGAACGTGAAGCTGAACTCGAAAAACTGCCACAACAAATCGCGAGCGAGCAAGAGTGGGAGATATACAGGATGCGAAACGATAGCTTGATTGTGGATTACTTCCAAGGGCAGTTCCGAAATAGGATGGAGTGTCTGACTTGCCATCACGTCAGTAATGATGGTCGCCCTCGGCTTCCGGTGCTTTATCGTGCTGACGGGTCTCACGCTTCAGACTTCGACGACCTATAACTCGTTCATGTATTTGACCTTGCCGATACCCAACATCAAGGGACCGTCGAAGGTGTCCTTATATTCGTGTTTAAACACGTTTGTCAAGGAGGAAGTACTGGAGAAGTCAGAAGCATGGTTAGTGCACTGTGTTCTTTGGAGTGATCCCATCCTTGACTTGCCCCAGGCACTGTCCGAAATGCAAAACGTTGCGTAGTGCATCTAAAATTCTCTGCCTCTCACGTCTGCCCCCCGTTTTGTTGATCCACCTCAAGCGTTTTTCTGTCAAGGGGCATTTCACAGACAAGATTGAAACCATCGTTGATTTTCCCCTCAAAGGCCTTGATCTTACCAATTACATGCCCCCGCCGCTCCCACCAGACATGTGCAAGAATGCAGACAAACCGACGCCTGCGGCAGTCAATGACCCACGCGTGCAAGCACCCCCCTACAGGTACGATCTGTACGGCGTCACGAACCACTTTGGTAGCCTGAGCAACGGTCACTGTGAGCTTCTCTTTACACGACCTCGTTTCGATACGTTTAGCTCTTGAATGTCAGACACGGCGTTCGTTGCATCCCGGTCTGGATGGCTCTATTGCGATGACAGTCGCATCACCCCGATCGAATCCAAAGAGGTTGTAGTACGTGCTGGCTTGCTTGCACCCAGGCACGCCTCTCACCAAGTCACAGGGACGCCCTGCATACGTGTTGTACTATAAACGGATCAAGACCTAGAATCAGCATGCTTGCCTCGGACCGACATTATTTTTCTATTCTCTTTCAACCGAGATATTTAAACTTCTTATGTATGTATAAGTTTTCTTCTGCTCACAGACAGAGTACTACCTTAGCCATTTCGACGCCTGTATCGTGCTGCATCTCATTGTTGTCTTGTTCAATTCTTTCGTTTACTTCCGTGCTCGAACTAGTTTACAAGTGTACTCAAGTGAACATAATGGCAGTGTCAAGAAATAAAATAAAATGACGAAAGGAGCGGCCTTACCGCGCCCGTCTTCACTCTTGCATCTCTTGCGACGTGCGCGACGACACCAGTTCCGACCACCCCTCCGACCCCGTGTCCCCGTTCGTCTTGGTCTGCAATGACCAATGACACTTGTGGCAGTGCCATCGATCGGGGTAGTACCCGCTCCGATAAAAGCACGGCGAATACTGCGTTGCGCAGACGTCGCATACATGGTCCGGCTCGGCAGACTCGATCACCTCTACGCGGAGCGGATTCAAGAGGGCGTCGAGGCGCCGCGCTTTGCGGAGGAGCGCGTGCGCCTGCGTGACCGGCGCGCGTTTGTACGTCCGGCAGTACGCTTGCAGCGCGGTCTAGATCGTCATCGCGACGAGCGTGGGCGAAACGATGATGAGAGGTCAGCGCCTCGAGGACGAGGAAAAAAAGTTTTTGACAATATTACCTCGCCTGTGTCGTCCGTCTCGCACATGTCGAACAGCACGCGCTTGCTCGCTTCGTGATCTTGGCAGCAGACGATGGGAACCATGTTGCCTGTCTCGCCCTTGAACGTAGTCGCAACGGCGTCGCGGCGATGATTCCGTACCTGGATGGAGCACAGTTGGCGTGAGCGAGGTGATGACAAGGATGAAGAGGTAAACACTCGCAGGCTGGAACTCGAAACCGAATCGGTGGCTGTTCCTCCAGGCGCAGGAAATATGGTATTCTCGGACACACTCGCTGCAGCGAATGACGGCACCCCCTGTTTCACCGCACAAGGTGCACCGCTGTAGTATGTAAGATTGATGGCCACGGGGTGTGGGTGGAGGGGGCACGTACAGCTGACCAACGGGCACGAGGGATGGTACTAATGCCTTCCGCTAACCGTAGATGCGCAACATCGGAAAACGTGACCTCGGGAGAGAAGACAGCACACAGAACATGAACCCAGGCTTGACCCTCCGTGGGTTTTGCAGCACGCAAAAATGATTCTGCATCTCTCGTCGATGTCTTCGATTTTCTGCGCGGGCAGAGCACGCAATCGGTATTCTGCAGACCCGAATCGAGATAGAGGAGAGAACAATGAAATAAAAACCTACTCACCATAGATACTTCCTCGGTTTTCTCGTTGTCGCAGAGATCACAGAGCCATGATTCTGTAGCGCTCTTGTTCATGGAGACACCACACGCACCTCAGCAGACAAATAAGCACTACCATGCACCCGAATTCGTGCTGTACTTACCAGCATGTACTCGAAAATGACACTGACTGCACTTGATAACTCGACCCGTGGGGCCAGTCTTGTGGCATGCCAGACAACGTAACTGAGTTGCAACAGAAGTGACAGGCGGAGGGGTGCCGTTCGTCGTGACAGATGTCTATTAACGATGAAAAATCAATACAAGGCCAATTAACCGACGAAAAACGCGCCCTCAGCCGCTTTGCACCGGGAGCGCTTAACGGCGTGCCTTCACGTTTCTCTACAGCCTTCCTCCCCTGGGGCATGACGTCTTCACGAACAGGCCGAACGTTTAAATCGGCATATTTCCTCCAATTCGTACCGCAGGTGTCACAGAGGATATTGGTTACAAGGCCCTTGGGAGCCCGCCACCATATATCAGATTCGCGCGTCCGGCAAGCGCCGCAGCTGCTGTTCGACTTGGCTGATCCGGGTACAATAGACCCTTCATCATCAGACATAGGCACGTCTACAATGGGTTGCTCTTCATCTTCTTTGACGACGGCAGCACGTTCACGGGCGCGCATATGTTCCTCTTTCAACTTGGAACTGGCACCAATATAAGAAAAAATACTGAGACCATACTTTTGGAGACATACTTTTTCCAGCGACCATAAAATCTGACGACCTCTGGCACGGTCCGCGTACCTACTTCGTCACGTACCGCTCGAAGCTCCGGACCGTGAAGAATAATGCCATCCTCAAAAGCGGCGATTTCTTCTGCCGTCCATTCTCTATCAGAATATCTAGTTTCCCCCTTCTTCCACTGTAAGGGAAAACAAAATAATGTAATGTTTGATCAAGGAAAATCGACGTCATCGAACACATGGCAATTACCTTCTCGGAACGAGTGGTGACACTCATATCCACGGTCGACCACCCCCTGTTCATTAGATGTGCCTGTGAGAAGCGGCGCAACGCCTCTGTAAGCCAGTCCACACTGTAGAGATCTTCGCTCTTCCTGGTCAATGCAGCCTTCCATTCTTCCACTTTTGATAAAGCAATCAATGGGGAAATTCAAGAAAATACTCAAGTGACTTACGTTCTGCAACTGGACGACCGTCAGTAGGTTACCTAACAGAGTTTCATATATGCGTACCTTCCTCGTCTGTTAAGTTGTTGACAATGCTCAGTACCTCTACGGTATCCTCTCCCCCTCTCTGCTCGCCATCCATAATTTTATGGAGCGGCGAGCCATCGTCACTTGTCGACGACGACAGCCTGCTATTCAGAAGGGGAATAGTCGCCTGGAACTTCGGACCGACTCGCGTCGCCGCACGGGGGAAAATGAGGTCGTCGGGATCTACGATCCATATATAACCTTTTCTATTAATGGAAATTTTCACACTCACCAAGCGTGTCCTCAGCAACGGTATATTGACTTTCATAGCGGTTAGCCAAGCTATTTGACCTGGGAAAAGCCACTCACCCGAAGTATCGGAAAGGCCACATCTTGAAGTGTTTAATTTCCATGTTCTCCTCCTTTTCCGCCAGGGTCCGATCCTTTCGTGGGCGGCCGCGACCCCGAGGGGCCGGGGCGTTTGATTTGGGTTTGGTGACCGGGGTCGGGTGACGGACGTCGTGACTATCGACTTCTTCTTCGTGGCGTTTCGAACAAGGCGCACACGTCCAGCCGTAACCACGCGACGGCTTCGCAAGAAGGGGAGGCTGTACACAGCTCATGTGAAAGAACTTTTTGCATCTATCACACCCGACCGTATCGGGGCTTCATTAATGCACGGAGTCAATAAAATCCGTGCGTGCGGTGCCTGGGCTGCCACTTACTTTGCGCACCACTGATTGCATGTGGCACACAGACGAAGGGTGTCCGTGAGGTCGGGAACGACTTCTTTCTCCGCGACAACATATTCATATCTGGAAACCAAGACTTGTCGTATGTGATCGGGGACTGCGCAGAAAATGAAGGCGAATTGTAAGCACGTGACTTGGTGGTACGCACTATTTCGGACGTCGGTTGCTTGAATGACTTCGAAATCCTTCTTGATGTAAGGGTCGAATAGACGATTGAAATAAAATCTGTCTGGGCGTTTTTTCCATCCAGCGAGGTCGGTTATTTTATCCCTGTGGATAACGAAGCATTTGGACCGGAGTTGATTGATGTCGCATACTTCCGAATATATGGCAGCTAAGAGAAGGCGAGAATCGGATACGGGGCGATCGCTGACGTCGCTAGGACGGTAATACCAGGCGAGGCGGACACGGGCATAGGCTTCCTTGCCCTTTCCTTTACCTTTGGTGGAGCCTTCCGGGGGCAGAAACTCCATGATACGTGCGACGGAGTAAGGGGTGCCATCTCGGACCGACCAAGGAGGGGAACAATACACATGGTCTGCAGCACAAGATTCCTGTGTATGAGAGAAGATGGGACGAGATGAGAGCTGATTTTTACCGTTGACTTTGACTTTGTCACCGCTCTTGAGGGTGATCTGTACCACCATAGGCGCTGCGGTCGAGATGGGGAGCAAAAAATCTACAGGGACGCTGAACATGTGGAGGTCACTCTCAGAAGGGAGATGTAGCGTATTTTTTGCGTACTTGTGGGGTATGTGTAATTACGAGTAGGACGGGGCGTATGACGGAGGAGACAAGGTGGACAAGGCGAGAGGCAGAATGCCGTAGAACAATCGAACTCCGACGGGGCGCGAATATCCAAGCCGATGGCAGCCGGATCCACTTTGTAGTGTGTTCCAGCACGCCAACCCGAGTCTGATGATCGTGTGGCCTGCCCCGCCGCCCTGGAGCGATTTGGCATTCTTTGGGGGGCCCATGTGGGGCTGTTCCTGCCACTGTGGAGGGGTTTCGGGGGCTGAAACTTGGCCGGCGGAACGAGAAGCGCTCGAGGGGACCCACATCGCGTTTGCTGAAACGATTTGGCTAGCCAACTGCCTTGCCCGGCCTCGCTCGAATGTCGTCCTCGGCGGCGTCTTGCACCCGTCCTGATAGGCTTTCCCCCTCACGCCGCCATGGCCGACCCGGCTGACGTCCCCGCAGCGCCCCACGAACCCCTCCAGCTCCCCGTCCCCGTCGCGCTCGCGGACCCTCAGCTTCAGCGCTCCTCGCGCCGCAGGAAAACCAAGACCGCCAGGTTCGCTGGCATCAAAGTCCTCTGGACTCGCGTCATTAAGCAAATAGGCACGGACTCCCTCTCCGACTCCTCCGCTGCCGCCGATAGCACATTCGAGTGCAATCACACCCGCCGTCCAATCGACGATGACGTCGAAGGAGACGAGGTGGACGAGATCGTCGTCGACAGAGATTGGACTGAGGACCTGAGAAGTTCCCTTAATCAACCCTCCGAACGTGCTCCCACCAGATCGTCTGATAGCCATGTTCAGATTGGTTCCAGTCTCGGTCGTAGTACGACCGCGACGCCAGACGATACCCATTTCCTCTGCCTCTCGCTCTGGTCGCTTCGTTGGAAAGTATGGCCTGCTATTGCCAATTTCTTCTGCGTCCGCTTTCTTGACGACAGGACCGAGGAGAGGTTTCGCCGAGAACACTGGTTCATCAAGAAGGTGCATGCCTCTGTGTTTTCTTCTCTGCTGGTGACCCCTTGAACTCTTCCCAGTCGTTGGTACTGTGGTCCTCTCTCTTCCTTGTCGTAAACTGGGTCCTCGGGGCTTCCACCCTTGCCAATCCAATCACCATCTTTGACAAGATATGGATGTGGGGTGTCAGTCACTCTTTCCCCTCGTCTCAATGAGCGCTAACTTCCACACAGTTCACTCCTTCTTTGACCCTCCCGTTGCTAGTATTCGTTGTGCTCGATTTCCCCCGAGACCGCCCGATCCGATACCAAATACTCGTCGGATGTGCGACGTGGTGTTGGTCAGTACTCCTCGCTCAGATAAGCGGTCCGTACTAAGGAATATCAGGGGCGTGTATGAGCTTCTCTCCATGTTTGTACCCCCAACTTCTTCGAAGCTTGTCCGTGCCTGACATCTCGCTTTCCAAGGTACTTGTGCGGCTTCTATAGCCCCGTTCATGTTTTTGATATCGGCAACAAGGACTTTCTTGGCATGTTCTAGTATGACTTTCCAGGTCTGTGGCCTTCTCTGAACTGACAACCGACTTAGTTATACCTCTGCACTGCAAACGATTGCATTATTTGGATTGATGACACGCCGGGTGACCGCACTCATCGGATCGTTGACTTTCTTCGTCTTGTAAGTGGAAATTGCGATGTCGCTTGCGATACCTTCATGTGACTCACTCCAGAGCATCTGTGCTGATCTTGCCGTATCGCCCAATCTGGGTTCGAAGTGGGTGCTTTCACCATGTGGACGCCCAAGTTCTGATGGGTTAAGTAAGACCTCTTGAATTTCATCCTATACCACATATTCCTTCTGTTTGTCCATTACATGCACGAGAACGTAAGCAGACTCTTTTGGACAAGAATAGCTACTGATGGTCTCGCAGTCTGAGAGGAGACTCTTCATTCTTCGCGAACAACTCAAGATCCAGTTCAAAGAGACGCAAAAGGCACAGATCAACGAACGCAAAGAAGCAGACTCCAAACGTCGACTTACATCGCAAGTTTTCCTTGTGTCCTGCCCACGTCTGAGTGACTGATGCAGATCATAGCTATGTCTTTCATGATGAGTACCACCTTGTCGATTGTGGCAGGTCACGAAATTTATACTGCGACTAGTACAGGTCCGAGTGCCCCTGAATACAGCGCGTGCGTTACACCGAATAGGCATCGTCACCCCTGCTAATTTTGTGGGTTGCAGTCCTGGCGGTCCAGAACATGGAAGCCTCTGGCGCTGTATCGAAAGCGCAAGAAATCGAGTTTATGGCGCTTGGTGGTAGCTTAGTGATGATGTCTAAAGGTTTGCTTTCCGTAAACCATGATTCCGCCTAATTAACTTCTGCGAAAGTTCTCAATGACATGCTTGATTTGTAAGTCGGCTCGCGCATTTCATAATCAGCAAACACCGATGCCTCTCAGCAATCGCATGGATAGTGGACGTTTTGAGATCTTATCCAAACCATATGCATTCCACGCTGTGATGCGAACCCTTTTCATACCATTACGCATGGCCACCGATGCACGTAATCTCGAGCTGGTGACGTATTTAGACAAGACCATCGATGAGGTGGGCGGTGCGCATGTTACATTGACCCATTATCTGATTTTGTAGGTCGCACGTTGCGCAGCTCGCGAAGCTGCTGGAGAAAGTTCGAGTATTGTTGACGGAGAGGAAGATGGTGTGGTCCTCGGAGATGCTATACGACTCCGTCAGATCGTCAACAACCTTGCTAGGTGAGGGACTACATTTTTCGAAAGATCTCGTCTGACGGCGCAACGCCAGTAACGCGTGCAAGTTCACGCCCGCAGGCGGGCGTGTTACCTGTTCCACCTATCTCGTATTCCCTGCACACCCTCACCCTGAATCGAGACGCGCTCCACAATCCCATGCAAATTTGGATGCTATGGAGGAGATTCTGATGTACCCTACGAACGGAGCCGATTTGACGTCTACCCGCACTGTCGGAAAGGACCAAAGAGTCATCAACAATTCCATCTTGAACAACCCACTGAAAAGAATCGTTGTGCGCATTGAGGTCAGCGACACAGGTAGCGGGATACCGCCCCGCGAGATAACACAAGGGAAACTATTTAGTAAGTCTGTTCCAGTCTAAGACCACTATGCGACTTCCCACCCGTATTTTCATATAGCCGCATTCAATCAAACCGAACAGGGACGACAGCAAGGTGGGAAAGGTACAGGGCTAGGGCTGGCTCTTGTACGGCAAATCGTAAAGTTGAGTGGCGGACGTCTGGGAGTGCGCTCGAAGCTGGGCCATGGATCGACATTTTGGGTGGAATTGCGTATGTACTCGCATCTCTATTTTTCATAGCCAAGGCCTCATATGCTCTCACTAACACCATCGCGGCACCGATTGCGGCTGGAACGGCGATATAGCATTGGGTGTTGGTGTCAAAGTTGTGGATTTGCCTGACCCAGAGTCGGGGCTGTCTGAGAAGCTCCCGGCTGATCTTGAGGGACCGTTGTCTATGGAGTTGCTACAGAAAGCGTCGATTCCCAATGTAATGGAGTCGCTAATGGATCACGGTATGTATACCCTGTCTTCCTGCATCTTTGTGCTGATAGATCTATGTGTAGGAGGCATGGTCGAGTTGAGATTGCCGACTGCGAACGACATGTTAGAATCCCATGTGCTCACGAGGACGATTGGGGAGCTCTCTTCTGGGGCTCAGCTTGGCCCCCCATTACTGTCCACGGCATCTGGGCTTTCCACTCTATCAGGCAGTGGGATCCCTCGATCTCGTGCGGAAAGCTCTCTGGCTGGTAGCAGCCAGACTATGGTTGAAGGGAATTCCAGGCTCGAATTCCAGAAGAAACCATATTCTGATCATGGGTCCAGGGACCAACCATCCGCGGCAAACTCACTATCGCCCGTTTCCGCGGAACTGGCAGCGATCTGCCTGAAACCGCCCGTTCAGGGAACCCAAGCGCCGTCATTGAGGGGGGTGTCTGCGGGCTTCGAGCCGCCCATGATCGTGCTGGTCGTCGATGACGACCGATTGACTCGAACGATCATGTCGCGTACGCTCTCGAGGCTGGGCTGCCATGTCTCCACGGCGGAAAACGGAGAGATGGCCCTCGAGATGATTGTTGGGAGGACGTTCAATCGGACAGAGGTCGATGGAGATGAAGACTGTCCGTTTGGATCCCTCCCTGGAGACGATGCATCGGTGCGTCGTCGCTATGATGTCGTGTTCCTCGACAACCAGATGCCGATCATGTCTGGATTGGAGGTGGTCGCCAAGCTCCGGGAGATGGGGCGACGCGACTTTGTGGTCGGTGTGACCGGTAAGGTGGCCGCTGCTCGGACGCGTGGCCTTGTGCTGAGCTAGTGCAGGAAATGCCCTCATCGGGGACCAGAGAGAGTACATTGAGGCCGGCGTGGACCAGTGAGCGTCGAACCTGGTCTCACGCGCAGACGCTGATGCGGTTCCTGACAGCATCTTGACAAAACCAGTTTTCGAGCCGAATCTCATCCACATGCTGGCGATTGCGGAGGAGCGACGGCGGCGGGAGTAGATAGACATGTGGACTTTTTTTGTGGGCTATGTAGATGAGAATCTGTTTGAAGAGGGGGTCTTTTTGTTGTGATCGGATTGTGCCGAGGGCCATTCCCTGCGGCTAGTCAGCTGCGCCTGTTGTTCCCGCTCTTGAAGGACACCACACGCTCCACCGCGCACAGACCAACGGCGCACAATGGCCGACACCATCGACGAGCTCCTCGTCGTTGCCGACAACGACCGCAAGCCATCCCCGCCGTCGCCATCCCCCTCTCCCGATGCAAACGAATGTGCAGGTGCGTTTATAGCACGGCCTTGCTTTATCAGACCTACACTTATCCTACGTCCGATTCGAAACCACGCACGTCCGAACAGAACAAAGCCTGCCCAGGAAACGAGAACGGGAGGTCTCGCTCGAGCCTGCCACGCCCAAGACCGCCACCAGCGCTGTGCGTCCTTGTTCTCGCCTCACTGCCCGTGGCACATCCCTGACGTAATTTCACCCCCAACACGCGCCCTGTACCGCTTCTCTATTTCTCATGCCAGCCCGCGCTCGACATCAAATCGCCCGCCAAGAAGGGACGGGTGCACCTCGACACCACCCTTGAGGAGGACGTGCTGGACACCCAGAGCCGGTCGCGCTCTCGGACGCCGTCCTACCCGCACTCGCCAGCCCTGACTGGCTCGCCGCCGCACGACGTCAAAGTCCGACAGATCAGTCAGGGCGTGGAAGACATGAAGTGGCAACAGCAAGACGCCGGCCTCGCCGCGGAGCGGATCATCGCGCTCCCTCGAGACGCGGTCGAGTCGCAGAGCCACGCCGAGGAGACGCAGGTCGTGTCGGCGTCCCAATCCGCGACGGAACCGCCAAGTTCGTTCGCTTCCATCGACGAGGCAAGCGAAGAGGCGCAAGAAGCGCAGGACACCGCTTCGAGTCTGCCCCATACCCGGCGGACGTCTGAGTCGGACGGCGGCGAGCCTGAGAAGGGTTTGAAACGTAAACTGGCTGATCGCGCGACCAGTCTGGGTCCGGAGAACGGGCCTTCGACGCTCACGCCCACGGCTGAGACAGCAAAACGGCCGAGGGACGATTCAGACAAGGATGATAATCCACGCGTATCGAAGCGACCGTCGCCCCCTCCGGAGCAACGCACTGAATCGGCACCGGCATCTGCGCCAACGAAAGCTCCCGAGACCCCTGCACCGAAACTCGTATGTGTTTTGTCGTATTGCGTCCTATCTGTTTGCTCAGCATCTCGCAGAGCGGGTTCATGTCCTATGCTTCTGCATTGTCCCCCTTCGCGTCTGTCAAGGGACAGAATGTCTTCTTCAGCACTTCACCCAACGATCAAAAATCTGCGACGTCCAAGCATGCTTCATCGCCTCTTGATACCACAACCGTCAATGCCCCGTTTTCATCCCCATTTGGTCAATCGTCGCTCGCGGCATTTGGATCATCACACCCTCCGCAACCAGTCACTCCCGGCACCGCCACCAAACGGACGGGATTCGAAGCCTTTGCAGGATCTGCTTCCCCATTCGCCAACGCTTCTCCTTTCTCTCCTGCAAGGTCCAAATCACCGTTGGGAAACAATAATCGCAACATACTCGGACGGAGCAAATCCCCGCCGCGACGCTCAGCAGGTCTGAATGCGAGCGCGTTTGGCTCGTACGTAGGGGGTGCGAATGCATTTTCGGCGCCACATCCTAAGCGTGCAAGAGCCGGGTCTCCGGACGGGGGCTCTTCCAGGAGCTCGCTGGAGCGCAAGGACGCGGTCAGCACGTTCTCCAATGGGGAAGGCAGTGGAAGCGGCGAAGACGAGGGTGAAGCCGACAGAGAAGAAAGCGACCGCGCACCGTCATCGTTTGGCGAGCGACTGCGCGCGGGCAAAGACGGTGACGACGAACAGAGCGAAGAAGAAGAAAGGGAGAAACTGACGGAACAAGAAGGTGAACTCGGATCTTTTTCTCAAAGGGTCCGTGCAGCGTGTTGATAGGCGTATTTCAGTCGTGACAGGCGAAGAGGAAGAAGAGACGCTTCTTCAGATTCGCGGAAAGCTCTACGCGCTTTGTTCTCAGAATCAATGGAAAGAGCGGGGAACGGGCCAACTGAAGCTCAACGTTCGCAGGGCGGACGGAAGCGGCGCTCGCCTTGGTTCGTGTTTCTGACAGTTCGTCGTCATGCAGTTGACCCGAGCTCGTCCCCTTTTAGTAATGCGAAAAGAAGCCGTTTACACGTTGTTACTAAATGTACCGCTGTTCCAGGGGATGAAATGTTTCCTGGCGCAAGATCCACGATATATACGGTTTAGTGTTATCGAGGACAACAAAACGGTGCACTACAATCTTCGGGTGAGCGAATTTGCGCATTAATGTCGTGCCCCGCTGGTTCATCCGGCTGACTATCGCTTAGGCGTCTAATGCCAAGATTGCGCAGGAGCTACTCGACGAAATCAATGCCAATATTCCCCAATGATGGACAGTCCTTTACCGCTATTCACGACTCACGCCCCTTTCGCCTCATCTACTAAGATTAATGTCGCACGTATGTAAAATTACGATTCTTTCTTGTATTTACTCAAAGAGAGATGCATCGTGACAGTGATAGAAGGTGTGGTGGATGTAGTTGGAGTGGATGTTTTGACCTTTCCTCCTTTCCTTCATTCTTTTTGGACCAACAACCTTCCACTCGACATTGCATCCATTAAATTAACGGTAAATCATACACCTTTTATTGCTAGGCAGTGACTTTCCATCTTCCCGTTAACTGGTTCCCTCTAAGTATGAGCAGATCGCGTAGCATCTGAAGCGAATCCTTGACGACGTTGAGCTTACTCCCTGCCACTTCGTGCCATTCGACAGGGACTTCCGCAACGGGAATTCCGAGCTGCTTGGCAAGCAAGAGAAGTTCCACGTCGAATATCCACGTCGCAAGGTGCTGAGCAGGGAATATTTGCTGTGCAGCTCGTCGCGTGAACAGCTTGAAACCACATTGGGTATCACGGATATGACCAACGCCGACCATGCGAAGAATGGTATGAAGTCCGTACATGAGGATGTTTCGAAGGAGCGAACGCTATCAGAGTACATCCATCAGGGGATCGTCCACACGATACAAGACGAAGTGACGCACCTTGACGACCACCTCCGTCTTGACGAGGTGCGCTCTGCTCCCCACGGCGACCGCAGGCTCGTCGTCCGGCGCCAACGCGTCCATCGCCTTCCACAGCGCCTCCAAGTCCTCGAACCTGCTCGCCCCGTCCGCGTCGACCATCAAAAGTCGGCGCCCGCGCGCGTGCAGCATCCCATGGCGCACCGCCCCGCCCTTGCCGAGGTTCTTCTCGAGCGTGACGACGCGGACGTCGGACGCCGGGTGGCGCGCCGCGAGGTCGAGCGCGAGGGCCGAAGTGCCGTCTTTCGAGCCGTCGTCGACGATGACGAGTTCGTGCGTGCGTGTGGGGCGAGGGCCGGGGGCGGCGGGTACGGACGTGGTGTCGCTTCTCCCATTTGGTTTGGCTGGGGCGAGGAGATGGGCGAGGGTGCTGTCGAGCATGGCGGGGAGACGCGTCGTTTCGTTGTAGGCGGGGATGATGACGCTCAGGTCGAGCGATGGTTCGTCGAAGAGGGAGGGGAGCGGGAGGGGCGTCGTTGGGGACGTGCGGGAGCGGTAGGTCTTTTCCGACCGCCGTGTCACGATGGGGGGCGGCGAGAGGAGGACGAGGCCTGTGTAAAGCTAGGACTGATCAGAAAAGAGACGCCGAAATACAAGCAACGAGAGAGGTCAGACAAGCGGGGCGCACAGAGGCTTCCCCTGACCTGAATGGTGTCGTCTTCGCCCACGACGCAACGTCCCCAGAGGGACGGCTCGAGACTCGAAGAACAAGGATGAAGAAGGCACTCATCATGCGAGACGTAATTTCGACAGGGACGGTCCCACTCACCGAGGGTATCAGAACGGCGATTGCGGCGGCGACATACGTGAGTAGAAGGTGGTCCATTGCAACGGAGTCGAGCGTCTAGTTGTGTTCATGCGCGACTTGGGAGACAGAAAACGAAGGTAATGAGGAGAAAAAGAGAGCACTGCGAGTGGTCCTGATGGACCGCGGTGATGGAAGCCTGTGCAAGGTCAACCAATACAGTCGTGGTGATGGCAAGTTGTGTCGAGAAATTATGTAACCTCTCGTGTGTCAACAACTTGACGCTGGTCAACACCACAAAATTCATCCAAGTACTACAGAACGTCGACGTTCGCATTTAGCTCAGGCGTACCCGTCCTTGCCTGGGACCACACCGTATGCACCTCCACCCTTTCCAAACATCTTGCGCAAATCGTCTGCCAACACTTCCGGCCTCTCATATGCAGCAAAATGTCCCCCACTTTCATGCTCAAATTCGGCGACAACCCGATGCCCTCGTCGAGTCCAGCTGCGAGGTATGATGTCTATCAGAGTCGCTCGGCAAAGGATAATACAAACGTACGCCTTTGGAAGGACATTGATATCCTTGGGGAAGGACGAGGTTCCCATCGGAATTTTTAGATAGGGCAACACGATCGGAGTATCTGCTCGACCTTTCATAACCTCAAAGTAAATCCTCACTGAAGCAGCCGGGCCAGCACGAGAGAACCAGAAGATGGAAATCCACGTCAGAACTGCTCAAGATCAGCATCACTCTGAAGGATGAAGAACAGTTCACTTTACCCTCGTCGTCTTCCCAAGGATAGCTGTCCGTCCAGTTATGGAGCTTTTCGTAGATCCACGCCAGCAGGCCGACGGGACTATCGGCCAACGAGTACCCGAGCGTCTGTGGTTGGGTGCATTGTTCACCGAAATAGCCGCTGCCTTGGCTGCGGAACCAACGTGTACGCGCCAGGCCTGCCTTCTCTCTCGCAGTCCATGGTGTGAGTAGAAACGCAAGGAACGACAGTGGCTCCCGGAAGGGAGACGGTGGATGTCCACTTTTGAGATTCAATCCCCTGATGGAATCACCTGGACGGGAGATCGCGACTCACAACGACGTATTCGTGTGCCAGGCCTTGTGGTGTTTTCCGCCGTAGTCCAGCGCCATGGTGGAGGTAATCTGGAGGAGGTGAATGGCCTGGAACATAGCCCATCTCGTAGACATACGAGGTATCCCCAATCACCACCTTGTGTGACTGTGGGTGGTGTTAATCTGACTGTCGAGATAACCTTGACGAGGCGAACTACCGTATTCTTGATATCCTAGTGCCAGCATGAGCTTGTGAGCGACCTGTGTTTAGCAAGACATGTTCGAGCGTTTCGCCTTGTACTATATGATATTGCATACCTCGGCATACTGATTCTTTGAGAACCCTTGCTTGCGAGGAGCTTCAGAGAACCCAAATCCAGGCAGACTGAGTGCCACCACATGAAAACTGGGCTGCTCAGGAGACGACGCAGTCAACAACGGAAGCAGCTTTCGAACTTCATAAAAGCTTCCTGGCCCTGTCCAAAGACGTCTCTCTTTGAGTACCTTGCCGCGAAATACGCTGTAGTCACACCGACATCCATGGCAAAAGAGCAAAGGAATCGCGTTGGTCACCGTGCTCTTCTTGTGCACGTAGTGGATATTGAGCGTTCCAAAGCCGTCGACGTTGATGTCTCTCGTGAACATGGGCAGCTCGTCGTTGAGCTCCTTCTCGTGCTTGCGCCAGTCGTACCCGCTCTTCCATCGTTCTGCGAGTCGCTTCACGTCATCGAGAGGTACGCCGTATGTCCACCCAGCGTTCTCGAGCTCATCGGGAAAGGTGGCGAGCTCGAGCTTCCGATGAAGGTCGTCGAGTCGTTCGTGGGGGATCGTGATCCTGAAGGGAGATTCTGCCATCTGGACCGAACCGACTCTGTCGAGCGATGCGCAATGACTCGCGCAAGCTGCGGGGCTGAAAATTTGTCCTCCCAGACGTTCTTTATAACCATCGGCAGTTTCTACGCCCACCGCGTTGTGGGCTTGACTGCTCCGCGTTTGGCCGCGACTCGTCTGATCCGAATGACTCGTGACTGTACTTTATGTAAGGGGTCCTCGCGATCAATGACAATAAAGCAAATGCCGCTCACCGTCGGTATCGTGGGTTTCCTCCGAGTGGGCCAATGATCTCGTAACCGAAATCGCATCATGCTGACTGTTCGCCGAACATTGCGTCATTTTCACGTCCAACGTCGTACATAGTCCGAAGATGCGGCGGCAGATGGCCAGCGAGAAGATTGTGCGCGGCGCCCGCGATCGTGAAGCCCAGGGGTCATTCCCGACCAGTGGCGCGTTCTCTGGCACCTCGCGATGACCGGAAGAACAGCCGAACTCAACTCTGCGTCGCGTAACCAATCTCCGCGCTATGGCAATGATCGCCCATATATGGAGTTCAGCTGATGCTCGGCAGCGTCAGATGGGGTTTCATGGGCCCATCGCTTCTAGGTGGGCCCAAGATCGGGAGAGAAATGCGAGGATCGCGTTTGACCCTGGTTCGATCCGGGTGATGGGCAGATAATCCTCCCCGGCTGATTAGTTGAATGCAGACTTGTCGTCGAAATTGGCCGGGAAATATCTTTCAGGGTTGTTATGGCATGTCGTACTACCGCCTCGTACGTCGCGTCTGGTCAAAGTTCCCTCGTGGCTCGGCCGCTAAGCCACTGCATTTGGGGCGACATGCAACCCTGCCAACCTCACTTACCACCAGTACTTGTCTTGTAGTATACACCAACGACCAAAGCAATGTCGGTTGAATGTTACATAAATATATCTTTGAGACGGCAATAGCTTGGCCTCGAGATTTTTGTAAAGGACTAACGCTATCGACTCAGTCGAGACTGCTAAAGGCTTAGCCTGGTAAATCGAAATGAAAAATTGTTGCCAACATGATATATCGTGATCCATAATACGTCAACATGCACACAATCTATAATAGGTCCTATCCAGCATTAAAGGTCGTTTTTGAGCAGTGCTTTCGCCTAAAGCTTAGCAGAAGCGAAGGTTTGTTGACGCGAACGCCAGGTTTGCTGGCGTTGGCCACCGCCGTAGCAGTCAAGGTTACGAGGATAGAAGAAAGAGCCGAAGTAGGTGTCCAAGTCTGACAATGCGGTCGCAGGAGCAATGGTTCCCACATATCCATCCGGGCGAATGACCACGAGGGTGATGTGCTTGGGGTCGACGCCGTAGGTAGTATACCCATGTCCACCCTTCGTACCTGTCACATCGCAATCATCGAGGAGCACCCTGTGAAAGTGATTAGTTTACTTGACACGGGGATCAGGACCACAACTTACTTGGTCCAGTGAGGACGGAAGAATGCGGGAACAAGCAAGTAGTTGATGTCCTCCTTCTTGCCTGAGGCGATCGTCATGATGTCAAACACAGTCGTGGGGTTCCCGTCGCTGCTATACTTCATGAAGAAGCTGGAAGGCTTGCTCAGTTCCTCTGCAAGCTGCTGCATCTCAGCAACACGCGAGTCGGTCAGGTGGCCCACGAAGAACATGACTTTGAAGCGAACGTCCGAAGGAAGCATGTCTTGCATCTGGACGGGGTGAATGTCGGCGGCGCGAACAAACATGTGTGGGAGCACGCGTTTGCCAATGACGAGGTTCGTTGCATACTTCTGATGCTTCGGGTCCACGATTGCTGAGGGAGTATAGTGTACTCCGATCCCGGTGATGAACCCTTTGAACGTTTGGAACACCCTGATCAATCGACGAGATTACACTGGTACTCGAAAGCTGATGGCTAAAAGAACTCACTCCAAGAACTGTTCGTGGGATATACCGTCTTCGTTTTCGGCCGTTTTGGGCTTTTGAGAGTAGACAGTTGCATACTGCTTGTCGAAATTAATAAGATCCTCGGCGTATTGGCGACGTTCTTGCTCGTACTGCGTGAAAAGTTATGACGAGTGAAGAATGGACAGCGGCTGTAAACTTACAGTCTTCAAAATGGATGGGTTAGACCATCCTCGGAGCACATGCGCAAGCTTCCATGCTAAATAATTCTCAGCCCATGCGCCTCTGTGATGCGAGAAGACACTCACCAAGGTTGTGAGTGTCGTTCATGCTGGCATTCATACCCTGACCTAAGCCACACAATGAGATTCCTGATTCCAGGTGGGGGTAGCAACTTACCAGCTTTTGGAGAGTGGGTATGGCACGCATCGCCGGCAATGAATACCCGATCCTTCACGGAGTACCTACGCGCCAAACGCTGTCCGACTTGCAGGTAACTTTGAGTTAACACGATCGCTCGCAGGATGTTGAGCAAACACGTACTCATATAGATCGTCCACCACGTGATCTCCTTTGGGTCAGCCAACGTGTATGGGTGAAGAATCTTCCTGGCAACCTACATCAAGTCGTCAATCATCAGTGACACCATAATGGACGTGAATATCTGACCGAAACAAGCTTCTGTGGAGATATCCGGCTCTTGTCAACCCTCCCTGTGGCCGGGTCGATGACATCTGCGTTCGAAAGTTGGGTATAGAAACGAACAAGGTCTCCTTCCCGAGGAATGACCATGATAGACCCGTTTTTGGAATGGATGGCAGTAGTATTACGAATGTCAGGGAAGTTCGTCTCGGGTACCATGTCAACAACACCCCAAATGAAGTCTACATTATTTGATTAGCTGTGCACTAGAATGGAACCCACTAGGCCGATCATTACCTGATTGTTCACCCTCCATCTCGATACCCATAGCCTTACGCACCCAAGAATGTGCACCTGCGGACTATGCGTCAGCACTAACACAAACCGGTTGAACATCACCCACCATCACAACCAACAACATACTTCGCATGAATAACCTCAATCTTGTCCTTCTCGTCGACTGCGTCAAGGTGATCCACAGTGACCTACCACCATCGATTACAAATGAAGTGGGCCGCGGATCGGTAAGCGCTTACCTTGACTGGGTAGGAGTAACTGCTGGCTAGTTCATCGGCATCTTCCGAGAGTTCAATTTTCACCGGTATTCTCGGGCGCTCCACTTTTACGCCATAATCTCTCATTGAATCAATGAACATGGTTTCGATCGCGCCTTGTTGCAGTGTGATCTAAGAGGGGAGAAGGGGGGCCCAAGAATCAAGACAAGAACAAATTTGCCGACGTGGACCGTACCACGAACGAATGACGGGCAGTGGACTGGGGGGTGACGTTTGGAACGCGGCCTGTGAACTTCAGATTCGCCTTGAGAAGGAAATTACCCTACGCCCAAATGCGACGCGCACCTCGATGCCCCCGTCACGGCCAGGGTTGTAGAAACCCTTGAACCATAAGTCAGGCGCGCGCTTATACACGAGAGTGTGAAATGTATACTCACATACATGTGGATATGGTTGCCTTCTCGGAGTAGGCGTTCTCCAAGACCATAGCTCTATTGCACAGTCAAAGACATATTGAAGGATGTAAAGAGATACATACGTGGAACACCTCCATCGTCCTCGGTTGGATACCGTCTGCCTGACCAGCGATAACGTCCACCGGTCTGAATGCAATCACTGAGTGCTGCGTTGTTGACGGTAATCAACGAACAAAACCATACCGCTTGTCGATTATCCGGACGTCTGCACCTGCAATTGCGAGTGCATTGGCACACATGAGACCGGCAGGGCCAGCCCCAATGACCAAGACGTCTACGCGGGTTTCAAGAGGCATGATGGAAGGTGTGGGTTGCTGGGCAGGAGGTTGGGGGTTCTGGGCGCCCTTTTTATACAGCAGGCGGGCCAGTCCCCAGGATCATGTCCGGCTACATCAGGGACGATGACAAACTCATTGCATCGCGGGCGATCTGGACTGCCGAACTCGCAAGCTGTTCGGAAGCGCCACATGTAGAGTAGGCTTCCATGCCTGACAACAAGACGAATGATTTGGTCACGAAGTGGTGTTGGAAGCCCGGATGGGGTAACAAAGCTGTAAATGGCTCAGTTGAATCCACCGGATGTGACTGGCGATTGAGCTTCTGGCACGTCCGCGTTACGAGCACAGAACCTACGTATGAACACAGCGCGGCAATGATGCTAAAAAAGTCAAGGAACACACCTACACGGGTCACCGTAAACGGGTATAACATATAAATTTTTGACCAGTAGATTTGCCAGCCGAATTAGCTTTATCAAAATTAGGGCGATAGGGTTGACTTTTCGTGGATTACTTATGCACCATTTGCAGTTAATACGGTACTAGTCAGGATCAGTGTCACGCCGTTATGGCAAGGCCTACGAACCGTACATGACAGTTCGCACGTGTGCAGTCAAATGTGCTTTTCGGAACTCTGACTATTACGCCTACTAATCTCCGCTTCCTGATCATGAATCTGTCACTTTGCAGCTGTGCCTTGCACAGAAGCTTGAAGTTCGCTGGGACGCTCGCGTCTGACAAGTGCCAGATGTTGCCGATTTTCTGGTCACCGTTAGGACTGAGCAGTGGGGTTTGAAGTCGGGTCTGAAGTCGGTCGACCAATGCGAACCGAGCGGGCATGCGGCCCGTCTATTCTCCACCCACGATGATTCCCTTTTCCTCGGGTCCAGGTATGCCCGGAAAGACTGAAGGGCGCTGATGTGGTCACCCATATCACGTTCATCTTGGCCAGTCCGTATTGTCACGTAACGCTTTTGAGGGACTAGAAGATTCTAGGAAATCGATCGCCGTACACTCTGGCGCCGCACGACTTGCAGGCAGCACGTTGTACAGTTACGGTCACACACGCCCGTGATATGAGCTCAATGCACGGCGTGGTGTCAACGTTGTCGTAAGGGTCGATCCAACTCGTGTCACACAAATCGACTCGGGTGTCAATGGTACGATCTGAAGAGTCGGTGAATTGCCAAGATTTTAGCTGAAAGACAGGTCTTCAGATACAGGGAGTTACCTGATATGCTCTTCTCTTCTTCCTGCCCGAGGTTATGTCCTCGACTAATGTAGCTCCACTTGCAGTTCGTCCAACATAATGTGTATTGCACAGCAGCGGAATTATGTCACACCCATAAGGCACCGGGCACCATGATGGAGCCCTGCGAGTTTTCCCACGTCGAAAACACAATGAACGCTCATGACCGCGACGACTGAAAGAGTCGACTACGCATGAACATGATCACCGGGCTCTCGCATATGGAAGAAAAACCCACGTGCAGAGGAGCGAAACTGGTTCAAAGGAAAAGGTGCTTATCAGCATGCACGACTTCACAGGTGACACGTCGTTGCATGCTCTCATCGCCTGGTCGTCGTCACTCACATTGACTGTGAGACTTAAACAGAGGCGTCATTCACAGTGTGCGCTGTGGGGATCATGCCAGTGAATGGATTTCATGTAATTCTTTTGCCCGCTCGCAACTTTCTAACATTAAACTCCTAGCGTAATGTAAGGTAAGGAAAAGCCGCTGAATGCAATGCAATCAGGCACATGGTCACGACCAGGCAACTTGAAAGACAATCGGCAATGGTACCTCTGTCTTCCACTGCACGTCCGGGATTTGAACGGACCGACGATGTCACCGGTCCGGTGACTGGGCACTGCATTCTGTCCTCCGAGGAGCCCTCGCTTCCGAGATCGGTCTTCACATCTCTCCTTCCCCACTAGTTCCACCACCAGGCGATGCGAAAGACACCTTCTCCTCTTCCGAGCTAATCATCGACATCTACCTTCATCCCAATACGGCTCCTCAGGAACCTGGTTTGCATACCGTCTCGTAGTAGTTCTACCCCCGAGCTAGGTACGCGAGAACAGAGCTCGTGCCCGTCCTCGTCGCAGTGTGGTGGAATCATGATGGACGCCCGAGTTTGCCGCTCGGACACGCCACCTTGACGAGTGGTTTAACTTTCAAGCCTCAGGACATGGCTGCTCTCCTCCGCCGTAAACCCATCAAAGGCAAAAGTTACAGCGCTTACTTGATTTCTTCGATCTGGATTCCCCGTTGAGAACTATGTATAACTAACACCCCACCCAACAACTCGGTTCAGCTTCGCCTAGTAGGCTCGCATGAGAAAGACCGGTTCGGTGCACCGGGGAACCCGAACGAAGCATCGTTGACGAAGCGCAGATCCAAGACGCCGCGCTCCAAAGTTGGGGTGCACGTTCGAGGGAAGCAAGGTAAACGTAAGGAACAATAACGTCAATAACCCAGTAAATGACCTGCCTGCGCTCGCGCATCAATGCAAACTTCAGGTTGTGCGCGGAATGGCTGTCGATCAAACGCTGGTGGTCGGCAAGCTTTCAGCGTTCAAGCAAACTTTGAAGCCCCAAACCCGCGCTCGAGAGAAAGCGAGTCTGAGGCCTACCTTATTCGTCAAGCGTCGCGCAGTCTTCTTGTAATGCATCGTTCTGCTTTGGCGCAGGCGACCCAAAATATTGCATGCGGACGCGCTTGGACATGGAGTTTCCATTTATCTGTGCTTCGTCGGAATCTCTCGTGAGCTGGCCTGTGATGCCACATGAGCCTTCTGCGGATCCCTCCTGCCACTAGGAATATTGTCATGCTGCCATCGAATTGGACCTACTGGAACTGCTACTTCTGAATCGTTTAGGCATGTTGTTCTACGATGAAGTTCGGACGAACGAACTGATCCACATGCTACCAAGTCACCAACGTGCAGGAACGACTCGTCCGAATCAAGCCCACGATTCTGCTCGACTCGGCGCGACCATATTTTCAGGCCTTTCTGTTTAGGCTCGTTTCGTCGTTGACACGTCAACACGTGCCAGGGTCCCAACGTTGATGGCGTGTCTTTTTCCCTCCTTCAGATTGCCATTCCCGACCTGTCAATTGAACAAGCACACGTGCGTGGTGCGCGAATTAAGAACTCCTCGTCCCTTGGCATTTTGTTCGTTTGAAGTGACCACACTGGTTCGTCTCATTGCATGTCTGAAGTCTATTCTGGACTGATCCGTTGGACTGATCGCAAATTCATTCGTTAACAGTTTCAGACCAAGGTGGAGCAGGTGATCTTAGACTGCTCGTCGGGCACGTGACATACACACAGCAGCCTGCATTGGCCAAGATTGAAAGGGGACCGATGTTTGTACTCTATGCTCGAGTCTAAACATAAATCGGGTCCTATCATATCTCCCCGAACAGCTATTAATTTCTACAGGGGAATAGTGTCCACGAACAGATTACGGACACGTGGTCTTCTTTTTCTCTATACCCCATCGACTGAACGTATCAAAACTATTGCACGGCGATAGGCACAATCGAGCGGCAACCACCCAACAACTGCGTATATGTGTTTATCACGTCACCGAGCCAAGACCTTCCATAAGGGCTTTCACACATGACATGGATGTGTCATGATTCCAGATGCGATTCAATATGAAGCATATTCATCCTTTCCCGAATAGGCACGTCCACAGTTCCCGAACATCGTATGCAAGTTCTCTCGGCTTCTTACCATGCCGGAAAGCTTCTGCCGCTATCGTGATCGAGCTCTGCTGCCATGCGGCCATATCGTCTGACCCGTGTACCGGAGAGTGCGGTAAATTGGCATTCTGGAGGAGAACGAGGCACCCCGTCGGTGATCGGGGCAACGGGACTCCACGTCACGACCTTGAAATAGATCCTCGACGACGTCCAGGGGTTTAGAGCCCCGTCAGGACCTCCTTGGATCGGCATCCGGTTAGGTGAGCATGCCCGTACGCATAAAGTTACCGTCGACATTCCTTTCGTACATCCAGCTTGGTAACCCAGGTAGGCTGGAGCGAGTCAGCGGACCCCCAATGTCGCTCGTTCTGATCTCTGATCTGTGAGATTGGGCGCCTCTCGCGATTTTGGAATCGGAATCGTCGCAGGCGCGAATCTTTGTTTCTCTCCCTGTCCGGGGCATCATGATGAGCAGACAGGCGACGAACGATCGCGGTCCCATGATTGGAGAGGGGTATGTGCTAGCCTGAAGCATGCACGGCTAGACTACCAGCCTGACTCCACGTGCCCTACGTACCCCGGAAACTACTTTTGCCTGCCGCGGTCGGCGAATCCGACGCTACGACGTGAAGGTCCGGCGACGCCTCAGTCGACGGGAACGGCAGATGCTTTCGAACTTCCCAGCCTTGTGATGGGGCGTACGCGTACGCCGCCATGCTCCGATTTCGTCGTCTCCCCGGCGACGAGCCTGACGCGATCGCGATGAAGGGTGGCCACGTCATTCGCCGTTCGTCAGCCCAAGCTCGGGGACGGCCATGCATTTCCGGACGAGGCTAGCAGCCGTACGTGGTGCGAGCAGTGCCTCCGTCTCGCTGACACCGAGGCGTGGTATCGTATGTCGCGTACTTACACATCGTCGATGATGGCGGCGAACTACTTATTGACCATGCGCGTTTCTGCCTCCGGGGATTCTGGATCTGGAACGCCTCCTGAGCCTGATCCTTGTCGTGGACAACTCCCGTCGCCGACTCGGCTCTCCACGTCGTCTCGTCTGATGCTCGCCTGGGTTGTGATATTAGATGATGGATGCGAAAACGCCCGTGCGCTCTGGGGACCCCCGCGTGCGAGCGGCGACCCGATCAAGATAGTACTCCGCCCAAAGGCCGAGCGCTAAGCAGTGCGTCTCGCCAGCCCTCAGGCCTCAGGGTCGAGAGGACCCATGATGAGCAATGCGGAACCTTTCATACTGACTCATCGGCGTCGGATCGCTCCAGTGCTGGTACTAGGGTGACCAAGACTTCCGTCGGGACGTTCTCCGAGTCAGACCGTATCGATATCTCGCAATGATCGGGCGGGCGAGGCGATGGCACAGCGACTCGGAGTTCGTCCTTGGCCGATCAAACGATGCAGGGCGTCGGATGCCTCGGGCTTCCTTGCCCGACCCGACGGTGCAGACCAGCGGACGGCGGAGCACCCAGGAGCACCCATCAAGATCCACGATCCACTCGCGGCGCTCTGCCGTGCGGATCCGCACCAGACCGGTCGACGAGTCGCTTGTACATACGACAGCATGCCTGGTCCCACGCATCGCGAGACACGGCCGTCGTCGTTCATGAAGTCGAACGATCGGAGGCAATCGTGATGTCTGACAAGATCTAATAGATCATGGGCTAGCCTGTGTCAATCTGACACCACTGGCAACTGCCGTTGCCACGGCATCGCGACATGTCCGAGCCCCTGACAGAATCAGCTCACGGCGATATGTGTCTAACAGTCAGGTGGGTACGCTTGGGAACATGACCCTGCCAAGGGGTAATTCATACACACGAGGGGGAAAGCAGTCGATCAAGCGTTTCATGGATACAATACGTCAACCAGACTCTTCTGTCAAGTAAGTAATTCGACACGGCCCCGAACTGAGGAATTCAGGGGTACCCATCTTTTCCAGGGACGACGCCATATGCACCGCCTCCCTTTCCGAACCCAACTGCGAGGAAAACACAAGGGTACGATGAATCAGATGCCCGATTGAGTCAGAGAAGCGTGCAGCACGTACGCCTTGGGCAAAATGATGAGTTCTTTGGGGAAGAACGAGACGCCCATTGGAATTTTCGGATAGATGAGTGGCCATGGAGAAGTTGATTGACCTCGGAAGACCTCAAAGTAAATTCTCAAAGAGGCAGCCGGGCCAGCACGCGAGAACCAATAGATGGATATCCAAGTCAGAACTGCAACAGGTTAGCCTCGGCGATCACACGAAGTACTGTGTTCCTCACTCTCATCGTCTTCCCAGGGATAATTGTCGGTCCAGCTGCATAGTTTTTCGTAAATCCAAGCGAGAAACCCGACGGGACTGTCCGTTAGCGAATAACCAAGAGTCTGAGGCTGGGTGGATTGTTGTGCAAGGTAACCGCTGCCTCGGTTCTGGAACCATTGACTACGTGCCAGACCGTCCTTCTCCTTGGTAGTCCAGGGTGTAAGTAAGAAGGCGAGGAACGATAGTGGTTCCTTGATCGGAGACGGGGGTTGGGCACTAGAGACTCACATGGATGACACTGCTAGTAGCGACATTTAGAACTTACAGAACCAAATTAGTATGCCAGGCTTTGTGGTGTTTTCCGCCATACTCCATAGCCATTTGGCGCGTAATCTGAAACAATCGAACATCGAAGACAGCAACGGACGAGGTGATTAGGGCACATACGACGTATCCCCAGTCTCCGCCCTGTGTGACTAGTACGTTTGGATCAATGCACATCCAGCTGCACGAACACTGTGCAGACTTACCATACTCGTTGTACCCCAACGACAACATCAACTTATGCGCCACCTAGCGATATAGATGAGAACCTGAACGCATAATGGATGGGTGGAAGGACCTGGGCATACTGTTTGGCGGCAAAGCCTTGCTTGCGGGGACCCTCGGAAAATCCATAGCCAGGCAGGCTGAGGGCGACTACATGGAAGCTCGGATGGTCGGGGGAGGAAGCGGTCAAGAGAGGCAATAACTTTTGAACTTCGTAGAAAGTTCCGGGCCCTACTCGCACGGTCAGAGGTAGAAACATGAGCTCATGAAGGACACGTACAACCGTGGCAGTAGAGCAAGGGAATAGCGTTGGCCGTGGTGCTCTTCTTGTGAACGTAGTGAACGCTGAGGGGTCCGAAGTCATCGATGTCGATGTCTCTCATGAACATGGGCAACTTGTCGAGCCTTTTCATGGGTGCGCCAGTCGTAGCCGTTCTTCCACCGCTCGACGAGTCTCTTGATGTCTGCGAGAGGAACGCCGTACTTCCAGTCAGCGTCCTCGAGTTCGTCTAGGAGGGCAGCGAGCTCAAGTTTTTTGCGCAAGAGACCGAGTTGAGCATCAGAGACAGCGATGGTGAAAGGCGTTTCAGACATGGCAGACGATGATCAAGGAAGGAACTCACGGCGATGGAACGCCTTGGCGGTTCTCTGATCACGGGATCAGTATCATTATCAGTCTCGAGGCTGACGGGGACGATTTGATTGAAGTGTGCCGGGGAGAGCCGTGGGTGCCCCGCAGAGAGCGGCAAACATGTCAGACGAGCTATGCCAAACGCGTGGCACGCAGCTGTGGGGAAGGACATCCATTTCGGGCGACGGTGACGTATAGAGGGTCATCTCGTCGGGTTTTCGCGGAGAAGCGGGAGTGAGTTCGGCGTGGAGACCTGGCGGTCGCAGATGGGTCGAGCAACATGGGGTCGACCGGGTGTGCTGGCAGGACCGCCTGGCTCGGCGGGAGGGTGATCAGGAGAGGGAGAGATCTCGATCTGGCCACGTGGGGTTGCAGATCTCGATCGTGAGATGTGAATCTGATTGAAATGAACCTGAGTTTGCACGCCGTCTTTCCTTTTACTCACGCGTCGAGTTCCTCTTCCTTCCTCTCGTCGTCCAGCGCCCTCCTCGAGCCTCGTTTTTTCGCCTCGTCTTTTTTTTTCTTCTCCCCGCCGTCTCCGATGAACGTTTCTGATCTCCTCCAGGACTCCCCCTCCCAGCCCCGGAGACGCCCGCCCCCGCTGCAACACGACACGCCTCCGCCCACCCAATCTGCTGCCCCATCTCTCCCCTCCGCCTCCGTCTCCCCCCACCAGCCCCACCATGCCCACCCCCACCCCCACTCGTCCCAGCCCCCGCCAGCCCCGTATCCCCCTCAGCCACAGCCCGGCCCTTACTTTCCCCCCCATCCCTACTCCCGTCCCGACCCTCCCCCGATGCATCGCATCACCCCTCGTCCTCCCTCGCAGATCCAGTCCTCGTCCATCGATCCCACTCCCGCAATGGCAAGCCTCCAGCATCCCTCTCCCTCTCCCTCCGCCCCTCCCCACCCGCACACTTCCTGGGGTCCCCCTGCCCCGCGTCAGGGGTCCTCCCCTCTCGCCGTGTCCAATTTGGGTCCGCCAGCACTCCATGCCCGCACGTCCCACCACCATCAGCCTCCCGCTCAAATCAAACCGGCTATGCCCGGCTCAGGTATGATCCCTCCACTCCGCCCCGCGTTCACCGCCGTTGATCCCTTCTCCCCTCGTGTTCTTCCTTCTGTTCTACTCCGGCGTTTATGCGCCCTTTTTTCTTTGGTCCCTTGATCCCTCCTCGCAGACCGCAGTCCTGTCGTCCAGCGTTCACATGCGAGTGGCAGTTCCACCCCTTCCAATATCGGTGCGTTTTTTTTCCCGTTTTGCGCCCACTGTTTGACCTCACACGTGGTATCCTGCGTCGCGTCTACAGCCGCGCATTCCCCTACTTCAAAGCCCTTGTTGACTACTGCAGCTGGCGTCCTCATCCTTGACAAACGCACCGCAGATGAGCAAATGGCTAGACCCCCTCCCCAAGCCCATCTTCCGTCCTCCGTCCACCCCAACACCAGCCCTGGCGCCAGTCTCAAGTCCGGGAGGGACAGAGAGAAGGAGTGGGACCAACGCGACCGCGAACGTCAACAGGAAGAGATGGACATCATCCGCCACACCGCCAGAGAACGTGTCGTCGGTGGTCCTTTCGACAGAGAACGAGACAGGGAAAGGGCCCTTCCATCCCCACGCGAACGCTCCCTCGCATCTCCGCTCGAGCGCTCCCTCACCTCTCCCCACGATCGTTCCGTGTCTTCCGCGCATGACAGGCCCTTGGTGCCCCCACATGATAGACCAATTCCCTCCCCTCACGAGCGCGATCGTCCTCCGCACCTTATGCACAGGATGTCCCCGCTCGCTCGTGCACCCCCTGCCCAAGGGCCTCCTCCTTTGCGAACACCCGCACAACAGTCACCACCAGGCTCAAGTCACCGCATGGCTGTCGGCCCTCCCCTGCACGACCGTATGCCGCCACCAAATGAACGAGAACGAATGCCCCCGCTTTCTCACGATCGCCCTCCACACGATAGAGATCGCATACATCCACCCCCTCCCCACTCGCATTCCCACAGACCGAGTTCATCCATACTCCCGGGTCAGGGTCATTTCCAAACATACCCTCCCGAGTGGGATGCAGCACGGGAGCGTGACCGCGACCGCGACATGGCTGTCGCCCGCGAGCGCGAACGCGACCTTCGAGAACGGGACATGCAGTTAAACGCGGGTGGTCCTCCACGTGACTTGGTTCGCGAGGAACAGCGCGACCCCGAATATGGATTCCACCCCGATCACGACCGGGCAGCTTATATAAGAGGAGACCGGGAGCGCCAACGACTGAGAGAAGGACCCAGGGACCAAGGCATGCTTCTTCCTCAGCGCGAACGCGACGTAGGCCCGTCAAATCAGAGGGGCATCGCCATGCAAAGAGACAGGGAGCCCTCCGCGCCCGACCGCGACCGGGAATTCATGCCTAGGGAGATGGATGGCATGTCGATGTTACAACGAGAACGGGACATGAGGGAGCGGGAGTTGCACATCCAACGCGAACGAGAGCGCGTTGCCAGCTTACACCGCGAGGAAATTGGACCGGGAATGCCGCCTAGGGGCCATGACCACGAGAGGGAAAGAGACCGCGAACGACGCACATATTCCCGTATGCCTTCTCCACACCATAGCATGGGCAGTACATCTGGGCCAGGTGCCCCAGGTCCACACCACTCTCTACCACCACACGAGCGCCCTCGGGAACGCGACCTTATAAACGATCACGATCGGCAACTCGCCTGGGAGCGGGACAGGGAACGCGAGATAGATCGTCAACAATACCGCGAGAGGATGACCATGCCCGCCGAACGCGAACGTATGGGCATGCCCGTCCCAGAACGTGACAACGAACGTGTGGCTCTTGCTGACAGGGAGCGCGCAGTGGCTGAGCGAGACAGAGCCATGTTCGAGCGCGACCGAATGGCCATCTCAGAAAGGGACCGCGCTGCGCTTATCGAACGGGATAGGCTCGAGAGGGAACGGATGGCGGAGAGGGATAGAGTCTACATGGAACGGGACCGCATGATCGTCAACGACAGGGATCGCGTCATGCACCGGGAACGCGCTCTACCTCCCGAACGCGTTGCTTTGGAGCGGGAGAGGGTCATCTTGGACCGCCCTGGCGACCGCGACCGCATGCGCAACCACCTCTTCGAGGTGGGCGAACGGGAACGAGCGGAGGCGTTCGAGCGCGAGAGAGAACGCGAACGCATCGAGATGATGGAGAGGGAAAGGGGACTTCAGGCTGCTGGTGGTGGTGGAGGTACCCCTTCCAGGGACCGGGAAGCCGACAAGGATAGAAAGACCCTGGACGTGCCGATGGCCGAACGTGAACGCGACGAACGTCCTCCCGTTGGGCCTGGAGCCGACCGAGAGTTGATTGAAAAGCGCGAGAGGGAACAAATCGAGCTCTTTGAACGCGAGCGGAGCGGAGCGATGGATAGGGAGCGAGAACAGACGTCAAACCGCGAGGGAGAGCCGGTAGAAGCCGAACGCGAACGACTCGAGGCCCGGGAACGCTTTGAGATGCTTCAAAGGGAGATCAGCGAACTCTATGAACGTGACAGGCTTGGCGGACTTGACATCATGGAGCGCGAGCGTCTGGCAAGACTGGAACGCGAGAGCTTCGAGATGTTCGAGCGCGAGAGGTTGGAAATACTGGAACGGGAACGTCTGGAGATGCTTGAACGAATGCCCAGCGCCGAGGAGCTCGCGAAGGCCAGGAAGGAAAGGGAGAAGAAGCCGTTCGTCAGTCTCGGAATGTATGTTTGGCCGCGGACGCCCTTTCCTTACTATTTTCCGGAATGGATCCCTACACCCATCGTCGAAGAGGAGAAGCCAGTCGAAGCGAAGCCGACCGAAGGCGGGTCATGCTCGGGTTCATCGGCTCCCACATCTATACCGCAGCCTATCCCCACAGCGACACAAATACCAACCGAACTCCGTCTTACGGTTCTCGTCCCGCCATCTTTCCTACCCCCTGCAAGACCTCAAAAATTCCGTCTTTGGGGAGGTGGTCTACCACCGCCGCCACCTTTCCCATACACCCCTTCTACATACTCGTTCTGTCGACGCCGTGTCTACACCGACGATTCTGACGTCATCCAATGCGCAGTGCATGCTGGTTTATTGACATGGAACGGGATCGCTCGTGCAAAAAAGGAAGGGCGAACGATACGCGTCGTACTTGCGCTCGTGCCCACACTGGCGTCGGCCTCTGGGGCTGTTAGAAGCGGGCAAAGCGATAGCCGCGCTAGCCTGAACGGCCTAAGTGCCAATGGCTACGTGAATGGAACTGCCAGCGTTCCTCGCACACGCACAAGTACGCCTCTTCCAATACCACCGGCTACTTCCTCAGTTCCTTCCACGTCTTCCTCGAACGGTGATCCGCAGCCACCTGGTTATGCAGGGGGCGTTTGGGCGAGCCGTTTCATTGGTGGTTGGGGCGAGTCATTTTACGGCGAAGAGAGCGCCGGAAGGGGTGATAGTCAAATGTCGAGTTTCGAAGAAGCCGAAGACGACGGAAGAGGATGTGTCAGCTGTGGGTGGGGTTGGGGCCATGACGGAAGTGCGTTTGAGGTCATCAGCGTCGACGTCGTCGAGGTTTGTCCACCCCTCGCCGGTGTGTCTCGTCTCTGACTGTCACCCTAGCAAAACGCACACGTCGCCCCCGGTCTCGGAATTCGCAACCGTGCGCAGCGGTTGGCAGAATATGCGCAACGTCGTGCCGACGTTCTTGGTCTCCCACCACCTTCGTCCCCACCGCTCTTTGACGTGACGAATACCCCCAAGAGGAGAAGACTTAATGTGGATTTTACGGAGATGAAAAAGGCGGGTTTGAGCGAGATGGCTGCGATAGCTGAGGAAGCGAAGAGGATGCAAGCGATGACGATCTCCTTTGGTATTCCTGATCGGAGGAAGAGCAGAACTGGAATCGGGTGGGTTTTTTTTCTCCACTGGCTCCCGTACCCATACTGATCTTTCCTTTGCAGGTTCAAGTACGACGCGCAAGTGGTTCAGTGTGCGCTCTTCCCCCATCTTCACCAAGAGTCGATCGTTGCGCCACCGCCAGCCAAGCGCCGGAAGATATCTGCGGCGCAAGAGACCCAAGTGGACGGCGACGTGGGAATGGAATCTACAGACGAGTACCGAAGGAGTGTTGTTCTCGAAAGCTCGACGGAGACCTATCTCGTCACTCGGAGCGCGCACGATGGCAAGGAGCGGTACACGCTCTCGGTCCTTGGGCCGCCGCGGGACGCTTCTGTCTCGAAAACGCAGGATAGTCCTACGTCGCCTGTGCCTGAGTCCTCCGAGGGAAGCAAGACGTCTCCAGACGACCTGCTTGCAGATCGTCAAGACTTGGGGGCGCCGCCAGAGGCGACCTCTAAGAGTAAGGAGAGGGTGACCGGGTCGTCGAAGAGCCCATCGACAGGCCCTTTGCGCGCTCGGGATCCCAAGCCGAGCGTGCGCGTCGTGCGATCGGACCTGTTCGAAGACGACTTTACGTTTGAGAATGGCGTGGTCATCGTCAAGGGCGACGATGGCAAGATGGTCGTGGACGGCGACGGTGAGAGGCCAAGTGCGGACGGGTCCGCACTGAGAATGACAGTGTTGCGATGGCGATGGTATTCGGAGTCGTGACGCGATTTGGGACTGTTGCTGTCTCATTCTAGACGATGATTTATTTATCTGTAAGAGTCATGTATGGGAATACTAACTACTTGTACTTAATCATCACGCTCTAATTGTTAAGTTGGCGATGATGCACTGCTTACGTCTTGCGCCACTACCCGTGCAACACTCAGCTATCTCGACGGAAGCCCACCACATGTCAGTTTTGTTCGAGACATCTCTTGGGGACATCGTCATCGACCTGGAGGTGGAATTGTGTCCCAAGACCTGCGAAAACTTTCTGAAGCTCTGCAAAGTTTATTATTACAACCTCAATGCATTCTTCAACGGCGAGTCCCACTTCGAGATATGCTTTAGACCCATTAAACATGATGTCTTCAGTGTCGAAAGATTTCCTTGCTCAGACTGGGGACCCGTCTGCGAGTGGCATGGGTGGGGAGTCAATCTGGTCATACTTGGCTTCTCAGAGAGAGGACGACTCAGTACCGCGATACTTCGTGCCGGAAGTCGTGCCAAAACTCAAGCATGCACGGAAAGGAACAGTCTCTATGGCTGTAGCTCCTTCCGTCGACGGCGAAAAAGGCGGCTGTGGCAGTCAATTCTACGTCACGCTCTCCGACAACATCGAGTATCTCGACGGCAAACACGCGGTCTTTGGTCACGTCGTCGAAGGACTGGAAACGCTGGATCAACTCAACGACGTGTTCACCGATCAAGAGGGCCGTCCGTTCAAGGACGTGAGGATCCGCCACGTCGTCGTCCTCGGTACGTCGTAGGCCAAGAGGAGAGGGCTCGACGCACGCTGACGCGCACGCCTGTTTCGTAGACGACCCGTTTCCGGACCCAACGGGTCTCGTTAGGCCGCCGTCGTCGCCTACCCGGGCGCCGGACACCTCTGCGAGGATCGCCGACGACGAAGACGCCCTCGCTACGTTGCCCGAGGAAGAAGAGGAGCGCCAACGCCGGCAAAAGGCCGCCGCGGCGTCCGCGCTGACGCTCGAGATGGTCGGGGACTTGCCGTTCGCCCACGTGCGCCCCCCGGAGAACGTCTTGTTCGTGTGCAAGCTGAACCCGGTCACCCGGGACGAGGACCTCGAGCTCATCTTCTCGCGGTTCGGGGTCATCATGAGTTGTCAGGTGATTCGGGACAAGCGGACGGGGGACTCGTTGCAGTACGCGTTCATCGAGTTCGATAAGCGAGAAGACGCAGAGCAGGTTCGTTGTGTTCTTGGATGCGATGGGGTTTTTTTTTTTCGCGGAACCCTGAGCGTGCGTTTCTAGGCTTATTTCAAGATGCAGAACGTCTTGGTCGACGATCGTCGGATATGGGTCGATTTGTGAGCGTGGTTTCAAGTCCGTCGATCGCTTTACCTGACTACGTCCACTTCAGCTCGCAGTCCGTGGCTCGGCTCAACACCTCGTGGTCCAACAACCCCAAATTGGGTGCGCGTTGGAATGGAAGGGGCGGGTTCGGGGGTCGAGATGATCTCGAGGAGACGCGCAAATATCGAGGGAGCGCGCGGGAAGATGGACGTCGTGACTACGAAATGGTGTTCGACGTCCCAGAGGCGGGAACATCGCACAGGCGTCGAGATCGGTCCTCGGAACGCCGGCGACATTCGCGGTCTCGATCCCCGAGGTCACGCCATCGAGACCACCGGCGGTCATCGCGGGAGCGTTACGACCGTCGTAGATGAGTTCGTCCGTTTACACCTATACTGCCGTATGGGCTCCATGAATTCACGGTGCATCTGCACGCGCCTCGAGACATATCACGTCTGACGATGGAAGAAGCTGGGGTTGCATGTCGATGAAAAACAGCCGTCACTGTCACCCTCGGCCAACTTGCAGACAACCTCATGTGCAGTTGAACAAGGTAGTGTCAGAAGAGAGAAAACGATGCATTTTGACGTCGAAAGCATGCTGTCGCACATAAGCGTAGTCATATAGTGCCCTGCATACATAGTGGTGCCCCGCGGAGGGAGCTGAGCAGCCTCAGGAACCGATGGGATGTACATTCATTTCTAGCACAATGCGTCGTCAGTCAAGGGAGGTTGCACGACGACCAAGCTGTACGCACCAAGATGATGCCATCGAACCTCTGCTTGAACCAAGCCATCGTGTCGTCCTTGGTGACGCGATGTTGGAATCCAACCCTGGCCTTGCGCTCCTTTCTTTTTGCGACGCGCATCCCAGGTCTCCCCATGACCACGTAAAAGTCCATACCGAAGATGCCAATCCCGGGATCATACCTCGCCCCGAGATCGATGTGCTCCTGAATCCCGAACCCAAAGTTGCCCGTGTCCGAAAAGTTCTTCCGTCTGAGCTCGTACTCTTTCACCTTGAGACCACGCTCGAGAATCTCCTCTGCTTTTGGGCCACGTATGGTGACGTGGACGGCGATCTTCTCGTTTCGACGGATGCCGAACGTACGGACCGTGTACCGAGCTTTGGAGGTGACGGGCGTCTGGCCGGTGAGTTGTTCGAGGACTTTGGAGGCTCGGGTGAGACGATCGCCAGATTCGCCGACGCAGATGTCTGTTGGTAGGGTCAGCGAGGGTCTTTGGGTCGAGACGGCGGACGCACTGATGACGAGCTTGTCGATTCGGAGCTCTTTCATCGGGTTGGTCGGGGTCGTTTTTTGCTCGGCCTTTCGGGGAGGTCAGTCCGTGCACGACGTTCGGGTTTGGTTCACTCGCCATGGCGGTCGTCGTGTCAGCCTGATCTTGTCGCTGTCGAGAGTTGGGATGGGTTCGTGGCTGAAACCTTGTTCGATCTACTATGCAGTCCGTCGGCGTTTGCCGAGCATCCAAAGCAAGTCATCTCCTGTCTTTTGGTCCCAAAGCCTCATAAATTTCGCAGATCGACCGTCGCGTCAAATCTACCTTGCAACCGTCAAAGGCATATGTGAACCACTCCGTTTCGAGTATTTTCGGTCAAAAGCCGCTTGGCGGAAGCGTTCTGAATACGGAATTCGTGCAACTTGCTATGCGACGCCCATCATAACTACGACTCCCCTTGTCTTGACCTCAAAAATCTAGGTGCTTCTAGACTTCCGCCGTTCATATCGCAGCGTGTCGCGCTGGTCTTGTCATCCTAAGCCTACCCTGTCAACGGCATTTGATTTTTTTTTAATAACCGTTTTCTGCTTCTTTCGCTCTCTGCCACCACCACACTGTCCCACTCAGTCGCGACCCCTGCTATTATCGCCCTCTGAGTCTGGGCACCAAAATTTTCATCTTCAGACATCGAAGAAAGTGACCACATCTCTGATTCGCATTGCAACCATCCATATAGTGTGGAGGCTCTGTGGAAACCTCGGCAATGCTACCACATAAGCCATGCGGTGGAACGCTGAGGCGCTTCGCGACGGCGACTACATAGAACGTTGGAATGCCTTGACACATAGACGAAACAACATTTAGATCGAATCATTCCAAGGGTAGCCTTAGCTTTTCTGTGCTTTCGGTGAGTTCACTTTCGTCATCACGCGTCGCGGGACTTATCATGGTTCACGCACACTGGCACGAGCAGCCGGTTGCGGGACAGGGTTTGCCGAGTCGGACGATCATGCACAGAAAACATCGCTGGAATCCTGTCGGATTGCGGGTTTACAGTAGCCGGCGGAAAGCCGTCCTTTGATCCCATGAATTTCATCGTTCATCCGTGGCATGCGTTTGTTTCCATAGCTCCTCATTGGACGTAAGCACACTCATCTCCGATATCCAACATCCACTTTCACCAACAAAGGAACTTGCCCAGGCCAGAACTAGCCAGAGTATCGCATCACCTCGCTCATAATCCTCGGAAACGGTACTAGGCATGTCCCGTTTCACCAATAATATCATTGTGCTGACTGGTTAGCCAAACAAGCCCGTGTGTGCCCCGTGTCTTTTAAGGCTCTCGCGGACTTGCAATTTGGTCGATTGAAGGGACCATGCGCTACCAGAGATAATCTACTGCTGCTGGAACCGGTAGACACGTGCAGATTTTGGGTCCGTGCGCTGGTCATTTTGTGATTTAAACCTGACCAATGGATCCTACTTACTCCCTCAGCTCGTCTATACGTCTCTTTGGTGAGCAGCTAGGTTGCACTTCTGCTCCGGATAATAATTTTGGTTGCCAGATATCCGTGACGATGTCCGACGACTCTACTTACGCTACTGCGCCTTTCGACCATGCCAAGGCAGATATCATTCTACGTTCATCCGATAATATCGATTTCCGTGTCTTCAAGTTGTTCCTCTCCCTCGTATCCCCGTTCTTCGAAACACTCTTCGATATCCCGCAGCCCACCGAAGATGACGGAGATCAAGAGGTCAGAGACGGACTCGTCGTCATTCCTGTAACGGAGGACAGCAGGACCCTTGATTCCCTCCTCCGTTTCTGCTACCCGTGCACCTTGGCGGAGGACCCGAAGCTGGAGGTGTTGAAGGATGCGATGGACATTTTGGAGGCCTCCAGGAAGTACTCCCTGGGTGCCATCGAGAAGAAGGCCCGCCAGGCGATTGCAAGCCCGAAGATCCTCGAGGCAGAGCCTTTGCGCTGCTTTGCTATCGTGCATCGGGGACACTTGCGGGAGGAGACGCTACTCGCTGCTAAATGCACGTTGACGCAGCCACTCATTCCGTCATACTTTGCAGAGATCGAGTTGATTAGCGCCACCGATCTGCTCTCGCTGCTCACCTACCACAAGAAGTGTGGTGATGCCGTATATGCGCTGAGGCTCGATCTTTCGTGGATCAAGAATCATTACGAGAACGCGCAAGCATGCTCCTGGTTGTCTGGTCAACCCGCCCGGCCCGCTGGTCCGCACGGCTGCGGATGTCCCCAGTCTGATTCGCCGCGATACAAGCTGTTCAACGTCTCACTCCAATGGTGGGAGGATTTTATGGATGAAACATTTACAGCACTGCGAGACAGACCATGCAAGGAAACTGTACAGGCTTCTTCGGAGAAGACGGTTCATGCTGTTAAGGCGCGCAACTGTACAGGCTGCTCCACGAAGATCGTCGAAGGCATGCGCGACTTCGTGAACTTATTCATCAGAAAGATAGAAAAGACGGTTTCCCAGGTAGGCCGTATCGCTATCGAGGCATGCTACGTTATAACGCTACGATTTACTTGGCAGATCGAGCTGGAGGTACAGTTTTAGAGACATGACAAGTAGAATTGCTATCAGAGTATTCAAATTGTGTCTCGATCGTTAGATGAGTGGTGCCTCTGCTGTACATGTTTGCGAATACGATGAAATAGATAGTCCGATGCCCTACAGCTACGGATCCAGTCTGACCAGCGTTTACAGCACAGTAGTGTACAGCACTGGCACGCGGCGTCTACGGTTGGAGGTACATTTTCAAGTTCCGAACGTTCACTTCTATGCCGACTCCCATATTCCGCACTATCCATTCCGCACGACCGGAGATGCAGACGGGACAAGTATACCAGAAGAAGAGCGGTCTGAAAGAACGTCCGAGCGCGTCGCGGATCACTGCCATTATCCATAGTGGGCCCGATTCGCGTTCGGTGTCAATCAAAACATCTATTCCAACAAGTTCCAAGAGCTACAGCAATGTGGATGATGAAACAGCAGATTCATTGACTAAATCGTTTCCTTACCAGCAACAACAATCTCATGGTGGGTCTAAGCGACACGAAGTCCGTAACCCATAGTTTAGAGGCGTGATTTTGAAAATGACTCAGCCGTCAGGGGCGCAAGTTCAATCGTGTTTGTTTGGAATCAATCGAGTCCTCACGGGCTCGACGTACTGCCCCCAAATAGCTGGTGGGAGGTTCATACATTTACGAAACAAATCGCTGAATTCGCGGTAGGAGCTATTTCTGATATCTCGGGTCAAGAAAACCTGTCGGACACCCAGACGGCTCAACGCAGCTGTGCAACTGTAGCACCCGTCGGCTCGATAGAAGAGAAACGGAGGACCGTCAAGGTGCTTCTGAAACAAAAGGCGCTCAAATAAACCCCCAGTTCGTGGAATATAAATCGTTCTGGGTGCTTTTTTCCTCAACTTGGCTCCTCAGACTACCCCAGCAAGCTTTCCCTTGTTTCTCGACGCTTTCAATCGATAACTCAAGCCCCAGGTATCCACGACGATGTCCGGAGAACCCACCTATGCTGCTGCGCCTTTTGATCACGCAAAGGCAGACATCATCCTACGTACGCCAGACAACATCGACTTCCGCGTCTTCAAGCTGTTCCTCTCCCTCGCATCCCCATTCTTCGAAACCCTCTTTGACATCCCGCAACCTGCCGACGAAGTTGGAGACCAGGAGGTCAGGGATGGACTCGTCGTCATTCCTGTGACTGAGGACAGCAAGACCCTGGATTGCCTCCTCCGATTCTGTTACCCATGCACCATGGCGGAGGACCCGAAGCTGGAGGTGTTGAAGGACGCTATGGACGTGTTCGAGGCGGCGAGGAAGTATTCCTTGGATGTCATCGAGAAGAAGGCCCGGCAGGCGATTGCAAGCCCGAAGATTCTCGAGGCAGAGCCTCTGCGATGCTTTGCGATCGCACACCGGGGCCGCTTGCGGAAGGAGACGTTACTCGCCGCAAAATACACTCTGGCGCGACCACTCATCCCGTCGTGGTTCCATGAGATCGACCTGATCACCGCAACGGATTTGCTTTCCCTCCTTACCTACCACAAGAGATGTGGGGATGCTGTGTATGCGCTGAGGCTTGATCTTTCATGGATCAAATCCCATTATGGGAATTCGCAAGCCTGCTCCTGGTTGTCTGGTCAGTATGCTGGCGCATACAGAGCCGAGGATTGCGGGTGTCCAAAAGCGAAAAATGCCAAATACAGGGTATACGATGTGCCTCTCCAATGGTGGGAGGATTTTATGGAAGAAACTTTCGCAGAGCTGCGAGACAAGCCGTGCAAGGTGACTGTACAGGCTTCTGCGGAGAAGACAGTGCTGGCCATTAAATCGCGCGATTGTCGTGTTTGCTCTAGGAGGGTCGCTGAGGGCATGCGCGATTTTGTGGAGTTGTCTGCGAGGAAAATTGACGAGACAGTTTCTCGAGTAAGTTATATCCTTCATTGATAAATCCATCAAGGGCCAACAGTACTGGTTTTCTTTGATAGATCGAGCTGGAGTTGCAGTTTTAACCTCGGGGAGATGATTTGGAGTCTCTACCAGAACTGTCTGTTCGATCAATCTGTGGAAGGCGGTCTCGTATGCATGTGTTTGCTTGTATGAACTTGCGTTAAGTGTTTGAAGGCCGACCACATCAGTAATATCATCATGGCCTTATTTGGACTTGGCGCCCTTAGCGATGATTTAGTTGTGTTTGTTCAAGGAATTTCCTCAAGTCACAATTGAAAAAGTAAACAAAGTAGTCTAAGTGCAATAATTGGTGTACTGAGAACTACGATAATGATAA
>JBBPLT010000063.1:0-94219 GCA_038089955.1 Strobilomyces dryophilus | reverse complement strand
GGCCGTTGACCATGAGTCGTTGGAAGTCTAGAGTGAGGTCTAGCCTCTCTAAGGGGAGGGTGTGGCGGCACTGCCGGCACTTCTAAGGGGTCTGTTGTCCAGGCTCCAGGGAGATGTGGAACGAGTGACAACAGTCTAGGGTCGGAGATAGAGGCGCTGCCTCCATCTAATCAAGGAGATAGCTGTGGCACTGCCACAGATAAGATAGTGAAGTGGCACAGCCACCGATAAGAGATAAGATAAGATAAGAATGTGCAGCATTCTTGAGGAAAAAGATCAAGGCCCGTGCTTGATCAAGGACTTGATAAGCTGATCTTGCAGCCAGATCTTGTCCGATAAGCTCTCAGAGCTTGCTGTTACAACCCGAGCATAACACATACGAGGAGTGCATGGAATGTGGACTAGATTACTAGGCTTGGTAGGCGTAGAACTAGCTAGAGAACATGGGAGGAAGTATCTGACTATATATACTGGTGAGGCAAGGAGTGGGAACCTTCAGGGTTAAGAGTTCTACTAGATGGGGTGTGGGTGCCCATGGTCAAAAGGAGACAAAGGATCAAAGGAAGTGGATCATGGGAAGTGGAATGGCATGTCTGGAACTCCGTGTGGAAGCAACGGAAGCAGAGTCAGTAGAAATACAAGAAGAGAAGGTCTGGCGCAGTCTGGCTGCGGTTGTTGCAGTTATGGTGCTGCACATTGAAGGACAAAGGGTTTCTAGGTGTCCTTCCTGGGTATCTTGGGTAGCCTACGCGCCAAGTGTGGCGGGGTGGGTGTGGAGGAGCTAGTGGTCTCCATGGGGTCGTCATCGAGAAAGGAGGTGTCGGGAACGAGAGTCGGGGAATCGGGGATGGGAGGAAAAGAAAGGATGGGACTGTCCTTTCATGTGACTGTAACAGGCGGCATATACTGGGATATCTAAAGGGGCCGATTGTCAAGGAACCGAGTGAACTCTTGTCGAAAGAAAGCCTGCTCTTCAGGGGTGATCGTAATAGGATGTCCTCGTTCCTCTGCCAGAGGTGAAGGTGAAGGAAAGTGTGGGGGTACTTCTTCTGTAGACCCGTCTGAGGTTTCTGGGTCGAGTGGAGTGTACGTTCTGAAGTACTCCTGGACTGGGTCTCTTGGAGTGGATTGGTCTCAGATTGGCTCTTCTGGAGTGGATACATCCATTGGGATGATAGTTCCTGCGCCTGTGGTGCCAGCGACTGATGCAACAGATATTCCGTACCAGGAATAGTCGCAGGGTTCAGAGTTAAGGGTATCTGCCGAAGCGTATAGGGCAGAGGGTTCCTGGGAGCTAGCCATGCTCCATACATCTTCCATGCCATGAACGTCTATGTGTGGTCGTCGTCGATATGAGGGAACATTTTCAGGGGAAGGGTTTCAGGGAGGTCGGGTGAGAGGGGATTGTCATCCAAGGGAAGAAGGAGAATGGTGTCTTTCTTCCAGTTGTCTGGGTGAGCTCTTATGAGACATGGCTGGTTCAGAGGCATCATAGTGTGCATGAACAGTATCAGGGTTCAGGGTTCAGAGGTGTCATAGTATGTGTGAATGATTCCTAGAGTGGTCTAGAGGCATCGTAATGTGTGTAGACCGTTTCCAAAAGTTGCAGAGGCATCATAGTGTGCTTGGAAGTCTGAGGGTAGTCTCCTACTCTTATGACGAAGAGGGAGGGAAGAGAGCTAGTTCTTTTGTTACGCTGATTGCATAGTCACCTAGCAGTGCTCACTCAAAGTAGAGTGAAGTCTTATAGACAAAGCGATAAGAGTGAGTTCCTAGCAGTGTTGACTGGACTAGGGTCAAGGGTTCGATAGCATCGGCTGGATTGAACAGTCTCATGCGTAAGTGATGTGTGGAAGTGGACTAGATTACTAGGCTTGGTAGGCATAGAACTAGCTAGGGAACATGAGGGGAAGTACCTGACTATATATACTAGTAAGGTAAGGGGTGGGAACCTTCAGGGTTGAGGGTTCTACTAAATGGAGCGTGGGTGTCGGTCAAAAGGGGACAAAAGAATCAAAGGAAGCAGAGCATGGAAACAGAACGGCATATCCGGAATTCCGTGTGGAAGTGATGGAAATGGAATTCAGTATTAGTACAAGAAAAGAAGAGTTCCATATAGTCCTGCTGTGGTGGCTGCAGTGGTGGTGCTGCACATAGAAAGGCAAAGGGTTTCTAGGCGTCCTTCTGTGGTATCTTGGGTAGTCTACATGCCAGGCGTGGTGGAGCAGGTGTGGAGGAACTAGATGTCTCCATTGGGTCATCGTCAAGGACGGAAGTGTTGGGAACAAGAGTGGAAGAGTCGGGGATGGGAGGAAAAGAAAGGATGGGGCTGTCCTCTCATGTGACTGTAACATAAACTATCCATTCTAAATAGCACCAAAAGATTCTAGGCTGGTGTGAAACATTTCTAAACAACTGCAAAACACTTCTAAATGGGCATGAAAGATCACCTGCTCTCCTTACCTGGCATTGCACATCGCCCTGAACCCTTGGACAATACACAAACCATTGGCATATGACACTAATCCAGCTCAGTCTCTGCATGAGGCAGACAGCCAGTCAGTGCCATTCCAAATGACAGATGGATCCATATCCATCGCCTTGTCACCTCCGTCTGACAACTCCTTGTCCTCGCCATCTTCATCCTGCTCAACATCTGATAATGGCATGATTCTGCCCTGAACATCAGTCATGTCCTCCATAATGGACTTGCTTTTGACTCCTCAAGTAGCATGGGTCCTCCCTGTGGTGCAGTATGCACGCGCAGCATCGAATATCATCTCAAGTTTCATCTTGCTGAACCTCTGGATAGACTTCGCATACTGTGTGGATGTTTCACCCCAATTTTGATCTGAAAACTTCAGCTCAGGGTTTGTTTTCATAGTTGCCTCATGACCAGTCTTGAACATGGTCAGTGCACACTCAGCCTGGGAAGATTCAGAGTGAGATCACAGAGTCTGTAGCATACTTCATCCTGGACCCACTGCAGTTACGGCCATAATCAATGCCCCTTGAGGCTCAGCATCATCAACAACATCAATAGTAATCTTGCTGACTGGGCTGGTGTCCTTGAGGTGCACTGCCAAAGCCTGCAGGATAAGTGAGCCTTGGAACAACTTTGCAACCTGGAGTGATCATACCCATCAAAGATCAGTATAAAGTAGGCATGACTGCTAGGTCTACTCACTGCAAAACTACCCTCTCTCAGCTTCTTGACATCACCATATAGGAAGGTGAGCACAGGAGATAGTGCATCTCACACATAAACAGCCCGTTCTTCTGCTGATTGATATTTCGAATCCAAAGCCCAAAAGTTCTTGAGTGCTTCAACAGCTGCGTTCCCAATGTGGTTTCACCACTCATATATCTTTTGCATTGTCTGTTCCATAGTTAGACTATTAGCACTGCATGATTAATGTAACCAAATCTTACCAGGCAGTAGAGTGCATCGTCATTCTCCCTAAACTGATGCGCCCACAATGGGGTCCCTGCCATAATGGCATCCCATATCACTTGCATGGGTGCTACTATACCTTCTGTGCTCCATGGGTTTTCGAGTGTACCAGCAAACTGGCGGACCAACAGAACAAAGTACCTCTTGAACTGTTGCTCAGTGCCGGGTGGGAGATCCTGACGGAAGGGACATGGTTTCACATTTGAGGTAGCATTCATGACAGTGTTGCTGTGCTGCAGGCAGCTCTGTGGGGCCTCAGGGATGATCTTCGTCAGCTAAGATAGTGAGGTTGCAGCGAGATGGTGTCAGTGCGTCAGCAAGAACTGTGTGTCAATAGGTCACTAACCATGGTGGGTGGTAAGGCCTTGGCAGACTTTGGCAATGTACCGGATGTGGTTGTCATCTGCCATTGCTTCTCTTCCTCATCTGACAGTCCACCAAAAGTGACAGCTGACTGATCATCAAGAGCAGCTGCATGGTCAGTCTCACCCGCAGCACTTGTCCCTAGTATTTGTTCAAAACCTTTGTAGAGCCTTGCATACTGGGGCTTGAGCCCACTGACTTGTAATTTGGCCTTCTTGGTAGTGCGTGAAGTGCATGCATCCAAAATCTGGGAGTGACCAAAAACCCTGCATAAAGAATAGACCAAATCAGTAAACTATGAATTGAGTTGTTCAGCCATACCTCAGGACATCATAATCCAGGCCCTTTCACTTCAGACCAGGGTGTGCATTGGGCTTGCCTGCAAGCCACTTGCGAGATGTTTCAATGTCGTTGCACACAGCCTTTCCTCTTTTGGAAGACTTGCGCTGCAGAGCTGTGGTGGCAGGAGCACGACCATTATCGATATCACATTCTATGTCAGAGTCAAGGATAAAAGATGAAATGTCCTCCTTCTCTGTTTCAATGTCATCTGATCCCCCTGCTTCTGTAGTCTCTGTAACTTCAGCTAGCCTCAGCCTCAGTATGCATCCCTTCTTTGTGCTCGCCTTTCCTAGCCATGTGGGCTGTCTGAGGCTCAATCAGGGTGGCGCCCACATCCAGGATTGTCTCTGTCCGCTCAAGTCTGCATCCTCGAGGCACAGTGGGGGCATTTTGGACAGTCACTGTGTGGTTGAGTTCAGTGCAAGCAGTCTTTGAGGTGGGTTTTGCAAAAGCTCCCCAGCACTGAACTGACCTGTCTTGCAACTCGTTCTTGATCTCGGTGACCCGCTGGATATTCTGCTGCTGTTGGGCCTGGGCTTCCTTGGCAGCAGTGTTCTGAGCCGCCAAGTCGTGCTGCACTGCTTCACTACTATACCGTGCAGTTGGCATATCGGGAGCTCCAGGGTGGCGATCCTTGTTCGATGCGCAGGTAGTAATGGTAGGACGCTGGGACATGGAACAGTAATAGAAGGGGAAAAGTATAGAGGTAAGTTATTTGTTTCCCTGGACTTTATTTAATCGTTTGGCCATGCTCATTCAGTAATTTCACCCACCTTTTTGTTCATGTTCCGATCACAAGGGTTGTCATAACATCTGTCCCTCTATTTCACCACTAATAGCTGCTCCATTTTGTGCACAGGTTGGCTTTGTCTCTGACCTTGGTTCCTGTTGCAGTTGAAAGGTGTACCGTGCGGTATATTCCTTTTTTTCTCCATTCAGATGCTCTGGTACTTCAAGTACAGCCATTTGTTAGCAGCATCACTATTTGCAACCAGGGCAAGGCCCACATTGCAAGGCCCACATTGTGAGGCGACCCACATCATGCGACTTTCTGTTGCATCAGCAATTTTTCATGCCCTGAGACTCAGTGCCAGAATGTACAGCTTTGGGTTATTAGCAATGTTTAGGGTATGTTCTTTGTGCATTTTTTGTTCATTCTCTGTACTATGCAAGCAGTGGCCCCATATCGTTTTCACGCCTTCTCCTGCAGTTTTCCTGGCTGTGGGAAGTCTTGTCACTCACGCGGTGGGCTCAAACGACATGTTTGCATCCACTGTGGTCACGTCGCATGCAATTGCTCACCCCAACCTCTTTCGGAGTCAGAAGACCTTCCTGATGGCTACATCCCTGGCAGTCCACAAGATGATGTGGATGAAGAATTCCATGACTTGCCTGGACTGCCTGGACATAGACAACGAGTCCAATATCATCCAGTGATCAACGGTATGTGGTATTAGATTTTCACCAGTACTATTATACATTCACTGTGTTCACTAGGTACTCCGTGCGACCACCTGGGTAATGATCTTGCCCCAAATGAAGCCCCGCTGTCACAGGATGACCCACCACCAGAAGACTGAACACCCTTCACACAGCAGGCTGATTTTGAGTTCACAGATTTTTCATACTGCAAGGCATAACTGTCTGCAGGTAAAATTGATGAGCTAACTGCAATTATAGCTGCAATGCATGGAGAACAGGATCCATCTTTTCACTCACACCAGGAACTGTATCAGACAATCAACTCAATAGGTCATGGTGACACTCCTTGGCATTCTTTCACAGTTAGGTATGCTGGTCCCCTCCCCGAAAATCCCCCAGCTTGGATGACTGCTGAGTATGACATATGGCACCGAGATCCACTTGTGGTACTAGAGAGTCAGATTGGAAACCCAGAGTTCAGAGGCTCTATTGATTATGCTCCCAAGGTAGTCACCGATCGTACTGGAGAGCGTGAGGTGTGTGACCTAATGTCAGGCCAATGGGCTTGGGACCAGTGTGTACACATTTCAGGGCTTTGCTAATCTTTTCTATCTGAATCTGATGCTATGGTCTTTCAGGAAACTATTGCACAAGATCCGGAAATACATGGTGCCATGTTCACCCCAGTTGTCTTAGGAAGCAACAAGACCACAGTGTCAGTTGGTACAGGTGATACAGCATTCTACCCACTTTATGTCTCACTCGGGAATGTGCACAACAACATCAGGCGTGCTCACCGGAATGCTGTTAGCCTGCTGGTGTTCCTAGCCATCCCAAAAAGTAAGCAGTGCACCAATGGTTTACTCCTGATGATGTCATGATGAGTCATGTTGTATTAGCCGATGAGGCACACAAGAATGATGCTGCCTTCCGCACCTCTCGACACCAATTATTCCACTCATCCCTTGGTGCCATCCTCCAACCAATCCAGCAATTTATGACTCAACCCCATGTCACTCGTTGTGCAGATGACCACTTCCGCCGTGTTGTATATGGCTTAGGGCCCTACATCGCTGATTATCCTGAGCAAGCGTTGCTTGCATGTATTGTACAAGGCTGGTGTGCAAGGTGAGTGGGTAGGCTTACATGACTACGGATTGATGCTGATCACATCTTTGTTCAGATGTACTGCTGACCACAACCACCTGGATGAAGGCAGAGGACCACGTGCTCAGGCACATACTGCGCAGTTACTTCAAACATTGGATTTTCAAACATTATGGGACGACTATGGCATAGTAGGGAATGTTATTGTAAGTTGTATCACACTGAACACCATGTAGGATACGTTAATGTGGCCGATATAGCCTTTCACAGTCAATTTTCCATGTGCCGACATCCATGACCTTATGGCTCCTGATCTCCTTCACCAACTGATCAAAGGTAGCTTCAAAGACCATCTGGTGACGTGGGTCAGAAAATATCTGGAGGTGACACATGGTGAACGCCAAGCAGCAATTATCATGACAGACATTGATCGAAGGCAGGAATATAAACTTTTCAAATGAAGTAGTACTCAACTCGTGCTTAGATTAGCTACAGTACCCCTCTTTCCAAGGCTGTGTCGCTTTGCTGAGGGGCACGGATTCAAGCAGTGGACGGGAGATGATTCAAAGGCACTCATGAAGGTGAGTTGAGCGGGTATTCTCGTTCCCAAGGCTTAACATTACATTGATATTCTCCATAGGTCTATTTACCGGCAATAATCGAATATGTCCCTGCACAGATGGTGCGCGCAATCAGCACATTCTTGGACTTTTGCTACTTGGTTCGCTGCGCAGTGATCAATGAATTAACACTCAACGCCATTGATGATGCAGTGCAAGCTTTTCATCGTGAGCGTGTTATCTTCATGATGACAGGTGTGCGTAATCATATGTCATTACCTTGCCAACATGCAATGACCCACTATCGTTCATTGATCGAAATGTACGGAGCTCCTAATGGTTTATGCTCCTCTATTACCGAATCGCGACACATCAAAGCAGTGAAAGAACCCTGGCGACGATCTAACCGATATGAGGCCCTGGGACAAATGCTAGTCACCAACCAGCACTTGGACCAACTCGCTGCAGCCCGGCAAGACTTTACGAAGCGAGGGATGCTTCAAGGGCCTCTACTGCCTGATGGGGTTGTTGCAATACAAGACCACGACAGTGACAATGACGTGGATAGAGACGTGGATGAGGCCATGGATGGGGCTGTGGATGCATTACATGCCATGTATGATGTTCGGCTTGCTCGTCATCATGGTGAGTGTATTCACAGTACTAATCTATGATGCTGAAACTCACCATGGGCCAAGTATGAGGACTGCCCCAGGATGCTACAGCGCTAGGGAATGTCTACGGATTCACAGACCTAGTCCCCTGTATCCGACGATTCCTGTATGACCAGCTGAACCCAGATGCAGATATTCCTGGGGACCAGGTCAACATAGACCTGTGTCCCTCATTATATGGTGGTTTGAAGGTCTTCAAGTCGGCGACGGCCACCTTTTTCGCACCTAGCGACCAATCCGGCCAAGGTGGTATGCATCGCGAGGTGATACGTTGCACTTCGTCATGGCGTGGAGGCTCTGCACGACAAGACTGCGTGTTCATTGAGAACGGTGGGGGGGAAGACAATGGATTACGGGGATTGCTGGTCGCACGAGTACTCCTGTTTTTCTCTTTTCGTCATCTCCGGAAGACGTACGAAGCTGCATTTGTAGACTGGTTTTTGCCGGTCGCAGAGCAGGCTGATGTTGTAACAGGCATGTGGATTGTGGCGCCGGAGAAAGATCGTCGGGGCCAACGCATTCATGCAGTGGTTTCGCTGGATACAATTCTTCGTCTCGCACATTTGATCCCAGTGTACGGAGCTGATCAGTCCCTACTGACTTGCATTTTTCGGGCTGTCTCGATGCATTCCGCGCATATTATGTCAACAAGTATATAGATCATCACTCGCATACAATCGCCTTTTAAGTTTTAATCTAGATTGTAACTCCTGAATGAGTTCTTCGCAGAGCCTTAGGACTGTTTGCCTGAACTTATACTACTGTATTCGGCTGTCGAGACTGTAACTAACTTGGATGGTCTGCGGGGCTCTCAAAAAGTCCTCAGAAGTGCGAAAAGTCGCTGCAGACCATCGCAGAACATGGACATCTTCCTGATGTCCATTGCAGATTCGCTATGTTGGCATATATGGTTTCGGATGAGTTGATAGTCATTACCTGAGATATCTTGGATGCCGACATCAGTGGATGTTTAGGATGCCGTCTATATGTATGTGCCTTCGAATTTGGTGTTCAACGTTAATTATGAGCCCGGTGTAAGTGGCCAGTAGCATCATACATATCAACAGAGAGGTAAGACTTCTTTACCTCCGAGACCAATAGTCGTACCGATTCTATCACCCAGAGTTGTAAGCACCCACTGAATAAGATTCACGTTTGTTTACGATCCCAAGGTGAAATATTACTTGTCTCCTTGGAATGGGCATTTGTTCTCTTTTGCGGTGCAGCCGATTGTGAGTTGCCATGATTTTCCCTTACAGAAAAGTAACCTCAGATGAGAACCGCAGTGGTGATGGTCCTCCGTGTATGGGCAATGTATAATTGATCAAGGCCAATCCTCATTGCTCTTCTCGCATTCTTTGCAATTGGATTGGCTTTTGGCATCCTCGCTGATGCCCTCAAGAGCATCCCAAAGAACAATCATCTGGGTATGTAGATACCAACCAAGTAATAGTACATTGCTCACCAACTCTCCCAACCTGTTGGCCGTCATGCAGCATCCACCGCATTCGAATCATCAGTTTGCTTGACAAATGTTGATGTCTCATACATTTGGTTTGAAGTGTCCAGACTCATACGGATGGCACACGGAGCAGTGATGTGCATCCTCGTGATTGTTCAATTCATGGGACAGTCGTTCCTGATGTACAGGGCAACAAAAGAGTGGAGATTGGGGCCGTACATGATCTTACTTGTCAAGCAAGGTGTTATCCAATTCTTCGTGTATGCCTGTCACATTGCTCCCTTTCGCGATCCATTCAATCACGGACCAAGCTAATAACTGCTTTGCACCAGGTTCTTTCTCGCCGAGCCGGACAACACTTTACTTTACTTTGGAGTAACTTCAACAGAAGGATGGGTAATCCTCATGTTGGCCGTCCTGGAATATGTACCTATGTTGGTCATAATTCCTCGGTTCATTTTGAGCATTCGGGAGTTGTACGCCCGGAAGATTCAGGGTGGACGTGGCAGCGAGATTGACACTGGTTTCGGGTTTTCATCCATTCGTAACTCTGGCATGACACCGATTGCATTTGATGTGCAGGACGCAGGGGTGGAGATCCAGCTGGAGTCTTGGTCGGCCCAGCTGGTAGAAGTAGAGGGGACTAATCCTTGGGTATATCGTCAGCGGGCGGACTCGGATACTTAGCGTCGCCAGTGGGTCTGTGGTCGGCGTTGCTTTACTTTCACGTATTCTGCGTTGGATCGTCGAACTTCGCTTTGAGCTTGATCCAGTTGTCCTGACATATGGCCACTGATAAGTGAGACCTACGTGCATCGCGGTGTGGTCGAAGCGAGCACCAATGGTTCACCGTGAAATGCTTGTTTAATCTAACACCCGCCGGTCGCGGTAGTAAAGTGGACGTCAGTAGGCCTGTCTTCCTATGAGCGACGAAAATGACAGTGAAGGTTGCCAGTGAGTACCAGTCGTCGTCGGTACTACTACTAGTAGCTGAGCAGCACCGCGACCTTGCGCGCATGGCTGGATCTGGATACTCGCCGCTCGGCGCATGGCACGCTTGCTTGAAGCGTGCGGTGGCTGGTGGCCAACGAATCGATTTCAAATTATTTCGTGTCATGTCAAGGCCCGGGGGAACCCGCTTGCAAGGAATGTCTATGCCTCCCGCGGACTCCAAGGTGGACGTCGATGCGCACGCGCGACCAGGGGTTGGTCACAACGGCCTCATGCTTTCAGCGCTCGATGTTGTGATTTATCACCCATTCCTGGACGTTACTACTACCTTCGGCGCAATCAACACCGAAGATATCACATCCACTCCGATGGAAGCCCGTCATCGGCCCATCAACGAAACGGTCGATTGTGGTTACCATTTCAATCCGCTAATCTGCGTGAAGCTCGCAAGGCCCGGGCTCGTTTTCCGATCTTTGTCTAGGCCATTAATCCAATTTGTCAAATCGGAATGCTCGTACCAGCGGGTGCCGTTGCCTACCGGGTGTCGAGTATCAGACGGCGACGTGTGAAAACGGATTGGGCGATCCGGTCGCGATCCGCCCACCTTGCGCGTGGCAATTCACAAAGTAAGTACCGCCTCTTATAAAAGCGTTCCCCGGGCAAAAATCCACCCTGTCTGGCACCCATTGATACTATGTTCTCCGCATCGACAGACGTACCGCAAAACTATGCAGTTTGTGGGTCTACTCTCGCCTGCAGTGGATTTTTGTCATGAGTATACCAGTTGCAATCCTTGTCGCTCTCGCATATGATCATGGTGAGTTACAAGCTCTGTTCCAATATCAATTACCGATTCTTCACCGTCAGTCCTTACATTTTCGAAGGAGGTATATGCCGCAACCTCTCGCTTGTACACGTGAGGTTTTTCTGACTGGAATATCCATGTAGATAGATTACATCTGGGTCGGTGGTCGATCACTGACAAACGCAATGTGTTACTGATAGCATCATAAGTAGAGCCAACCCTGGACGTCTGTGACGTTACTTTTTGTTCTTGTATGTCTCGAGTCTGCATGTGGTTGGTGGTGCAGCCCAAGCAAAGCAATCTGAGCACTGTTATAGGTTCGATATGTTGGCCTCTATGGTTTCGTGTGAGTTTACAGTCATTACGCCCCACGTACTTGATGCTAACTCAGTTGGGTGTTCAGGGTTCCATTTATAAGTATGTTTTACTCTCAAGTATAATGTCAACCGGTCAATGACGCTGGTGTGAGTGATGAGCAATATCCTTCCCGTCAGTAACAAGGTATTCTCTCTCCATATCGACGACAGACAACTGTACTGAATTCTGTGATTACAGAGTTGTGAGTGTCCACCACGTTTGCTTTCAGCCTATATTATATGGTCTCAAGGTGAAATCGTGTCCGTCTTCTTGGTCTGGACGTTTCTTCTCTTTCTTGGCGCAGCCGATTGTGAGTTGTATGTTTCACTTGAAAAAGATAAGCTCTTACTAGACTATAGTTACAATGATTCTCCGTGTATGGGCAATGTACGATCGATCGCGGCTGATCTTGAGCGTCCTTATCACACTTTTTGTGGTGGAAATCATTTTTACAGTCCTCGTTAATGTCATTATTAGTATTCCGAGGAATCATTTAGGTATGTTGGAGCTAGCCAGACTAGTGATGCACTGCACTAACCAGCGCACAGCAACCCCCACGTTCAATGCATCACTCTGCTTGCTCAATTCCTCACCAATCTGGTTTGAAGTGTCCATCGTTCTACAACTAATACATGGTGCAGTGATGTGCATCCTCGCGCTCGTGCGATTCGTAAGGCAGTCGCTTCTGATGTACAGTGCAACACGGAACTGGACGCTGAACCGGTACATGAGTTTGCTCGTCAAGCAGGGGATTCTCCACTTCTTCGCGTGCGTCTGGAGTCTCACCCGACTTCTGCAATTAAGCCAAGCACATAGGCTAACTGTGTCTTTCTACGACAGCTTCTTTCTTACAGAGCTGAACGGCGCGCTGTTCTACCTGGGAATAACTCCAGCGGGAGGATGGCAGGCGACAGTGTTGCTCATCCTGGAATACGTACCAGTTCTGGTTCTGACGCCCCGATTCATCCTGAACGTCCGGGAACTGTACGCACGGGACCTTGGTGGCAGACGCGACGGTGGAATCGACACTGGCTTCGGCTTGTTGACAGACCACAGCGCTGTGGGGACAGGGATCGTGTTCGCGGACGTCGAACAGGACGAAGGCGCCGAGGAAATCCCCATGGTGGACGGGACGACGCGGTTAGAGGAGGCGGACGCGTAGCGTTTGGTATTTTGATGTCTCGTCGAACACGCTCGATCGGTCCTCACACCACGCGCGGCCGCGGATCGTCGGCGCGTCGAAGTAGCGTCGTCCATCGTCTTGACACATCTAGGACATCGGGGTCGTGAGCGGGTGAACGACCGAGGTGGTAGATCGGCACTCGGTCGACGCGCGGACGCTCGTATTTTTGGCCTTCGATGGCATCCGTGGTCGTTAGCGCGGGGGAACTCGAGCGTGTGCCAACATGCCATCAGATGAATTCGATGGGCGGAACCCGCACGGCGCGCGCGCCACGAGTACACACGTAGTCATGGGTCGTGTGGCCGAGAAACACATCAATTTCGAGTCACGTCGCTGAGACGGACCTGCAGGTGCCTTGTTTGTCCGTGTAACGTCCTGTCACATAACACACGCACACAAAGACCGGTTCGCTCAACCCTCCCATCCTGTCCTGTCCATGGTGAGTCCCAGGAAGCCCTGTTTTCAGATCTCTTCCTTTAGTTCGGTATGATGAAATCTCAAAATTTACACGTCAAGAGCGTGGGGACCACGAGTCCAGTCTCTCCGTCGTTCAGCATGTAACCTCGTCTTGAGGCTGTATGCACATACGGACGCAGGCGTAGGCGCTTCTGCGCGATGAGAGCGTGTGGTTATAGTTATTTGACCGTTCACCTTTTCTTTATATCCTGCTCCCCCGCGTAAGGGAAGTTCACGACTCTTCGTTCCAGGGAGACGTAGTGACACGCCGGATCTCCCGATGTTGATGGGGTGAGTAGTAGTTTGACGATTATACTTTCTTCTAGTAGTTCGTCGGTGGGATGATGGAAAAATGGATCGAGCGCGGGGAGCCATGTCTCCAGTCTCTCCTTCACCGTGCTTGCCTCTTCGTCCTGAAGCGGTTTGCAATGGGTGGGGGGTGCAGGCGTTCTGTGCAATGAGTCCAAGTTATAGTTATTTTGACCGACCGACTTCTTCCTAGTTCGTTTCGCGGTTGCTCACGTCCTCATACAGGTCTCAGTTGACAATAAATGAGTTGAGAAGTGGTGATGTGCTAGCATGTCTAGTGAGCGCATGTAAAATATGATAATGCCCGTCTATGGAACCCAAATCGACGCCTTTACAGCGACTAGTCGAACATAAGATAAGATTTAGTTCCACCATACCTTGTGAAGACTACGACTGTCCTATGCTACTTTTCTGTTCCCGCCTGAAGGCAGTAGTCCGTAATAGCCATGCCAGGTTTTCATACACGACGAACGTGACACACGTCCCAGGGAGAACGCGAACGAGGTTTGTACCGAGGCCGCGGTAGAATCCCTTGACACCTTCGCCTGCCCACGTTCGCTTGATTGTGGTCGGGATATCAGGGTATAGGTGTGTCGTGGCGTTGTTCTGCGCAACACGTGAGATACGTCAAACGAACGAGCTAACGGGCTCCTCCTACCTGGAGACGCGAACGAATGACTTGGTATGGATACGTGATCGAGAGCGCGAAGAGCTTGCTTGCGCCCGACATGACGGTATAGGCCGTGTTCGACTGTAAGAAGACCCGAGTGAATCAAACGAAACGCGCATCAGCGCGACGTGTGCGCACGAGCTTATCGTCCTCTGGCGTCATCGTCTTTCCTGCCTTGGCAAACTGTTTTCGCTTTTGCTCGAAGCCCCACCGTTTCATCTCTTCGTAGGCCATGAACTGTACTGCGCCGTTGCTGACGCCGACGAGGGCGAGCGACGTGCCCTTCCACAGGCCGCGTATGCCTTCGGCCTTGCATATGGACGAAAAGCCGTCTATGGGGAGATGACTCGGTGGACGTGACATAACCGGAACGGAGGAACGCACCCCAAAGACCCCTGTAAGAGGTGGGGTCGTCGGCGTGCGTGGTGAACATGCGCACTTTGACGACCCATATTGGATTCGTCATGATGGCGGTCGCGGCACCTGTCATACATGTCAGCACGCTCCGGATGCGCATCAAAGGACGGGCGGCGAACTCGCTTGGGCGGAACAGAGGAGGTAAGCTCCGGGGGACAAGCGAAAGGTCGGGTCGTCCCCGGACGCCCGCTTCTTGAGCATGTTGTAGCTGTCGAGCGAAGGTGAGCGACGGGGCGTGGATCCGGGAGACGACGGGACGGACAAGAGAAAGTAAAGACCCCAGCTGGAGGCGTTGCCAGCGATGTTCGGGCCTACGCCGCGGTAGAGGCCTTTCCAGCCCTGCTGAGCGTGTATGTCGCGCAGGGAGTGCCATATCTGTTTTCCGATTCCGCCCTGGGGATCGGAGGTGGAGACCTGGAACTTGACTTTGAGGAGGTCGAGGGGGTGCATGCAGAGGACAGCGACGACGCCTGCGCCGAGTCCAGCTGCGGCATGGTCCTGGCGGGTTGTGAGGATGAAGAACGCGGATGAGACTGGCCACGCACGAGGGCAGCGGTCGGGAAGAAACTTGGCTGATGGCTTGTCATCAACTCGGAGAACAAAAGTCACAATGTCTTACATAAGGAGTGTCTTCGATCGCACCGTTCCGACAGCACTACTACTAGTCCCGTCATGAACACCGACGCCAGCCGACCGTCTTGGTCACCGTTGGAACATGGTTGAGCTGCTAAGCATGTCCGGACAGCCTCACTCATTTCGATTGCCTATCATGCCTATGCAGAATTCCAGGATTCGCACTGAAGAACGCCGAGGTCCTCCAAATTCCACGAGGGTCGCAGTCGTACGTAGCACGCTTGGCTATCCGACGGGGATCGTTCTCCGAAATCAAGCTATCCGGCGCGCTCTTGAGGCGTGGGCGAGAGGCTCCTAGATCTGATGTGTTCGTCGCCTGGCTAGCATCACTGCACGTCTCCCTGTGTCATGCACGATCGAGAGTGCCACCACGCTTGTGTAAAACTTTGAGGCTGACCGTGTGTTACGTAACCTGCAATATGTGAAGTCGTCCAACCATGTTGGGCCGCTGACTTGGTTTGCCGGGGCTCTCGTTCCTCGTTTGGTCGTGGTTCGCTCGTTACTCCCCCCAACATGCGCGTCGCCGTCCTCCTCGTCCCCCTTTTCTCCCTCCTCGCCTGCCTCGCCGCGTCCCCCCAACCCCTCTCCGGTCTCTCGGTCGGGCGATGGCTCGCACGCCGCCAAGTCAGCATCGCAGCCCCCTCCCCGCTCCCCTCACAGTGTGCGCCTGTCTGCAGCCCTGTCGACAACGAAGTCAGCCTGGTGAGCCTCCAATCCACTTCCCAAACCTCCGTTCCCGGCGTCCGAGTGCCTCCCCACGTCGCGCCCGCGCCCCCACGACCGCTGCTGATTCACACCGCACCCTAGGGCTGCCCCGCCGAAGCGTGCTGCACCACCACCTTCGAGACGGAGTACTACAACTGCCTCCTGTGCACCGCGAGCAACTACTCGATCGCGCAGAACAGTCTCAACCGTGCGTGTAACCCTCGTTTGGTCCCGAGTCGCCGAGTGCCTCATCCCCTCGGTGTAGTGTTGTGGACGACTTGCGTGGACATGGGGTTCGTGCTGCAGAGGATGGAGCTCCCTGGACAGAACGACTCGTCCAATGCCACCTCGACTTCCTCGGCGGTCTTCCCGACCGGCGGTTCGTCCGCATCTACTGCCGGCGCGGCGGTCGACGGGACGTGGCGTAGCGATCAGGTACAGGTGTTGATCGGCGTGGCGCTATTTCTTGGGATTGCTAGCTTATGGTGAAGCGGGGGAGCAGACGACCGTGTCTGCAGGATGGCCGACGGACGCATGCATATACTGAGCGTAATGCTCCAGGGACCTATCGTATATCTTCACTTATTATCTCTCCCACAGACTGCACGATCTTTCAAGACAGCATTGGGTTGTACATGACACGAAGTTACGTTAATAGTTCAAGGGTTACCACGACGAGTAGCACCTTCTCATACAATCGTTTACAAACGCGCATCTTTGGGTATCTTGCGAATCGCCTGTCGGACGCCCAAGTCTCCCAGCACGTCTTCAGCGCCAGCAAGGATGGCGTCGAACGGCGACGTTCGATGAAACTGTTATCGGTCGGTGAGTCGGGTTAAGAAAAAAAAGAAAAAGCGCGTCTACGCACGTTCTCGATGATCTTGCCTATTCCGCCCATCGTGATACCACGCCCGCCGAATATCTGTGTCGCGTCTTCAGCAGTCTCGCGACCACACCTCGAGATAAACCTATACACCACGCAAGCTGTCGACGCGGGAACGAACGCACCATGTCATCCGACTTACTTTTTTAGAAGAGCGATGGGCCCCGCCAGCTTGTCCGATTGCTCCTCGTAATTCATCTGGAATCGAGTCGCGTCAGACGGTGTTGACACGGACAAAGCGCCACGCACGTTGTTCATCTGATGCGTGATATTCTCCATCCACGCCTGACACGACTCCACGCGCTCGATCATCAACGACAGCTTGGCACGTACGACGGGTTGAGAGTGAAGTGGCTTCTTGAACGCGACGCGTTGGTTGGTCCATCTGCATGGGGTCAGCGTTCGACAGAGAGAATCAGACTCAGAGGACAGACTTGAGGCATTCCTCCAAGACCACTCGCTGCGCGCCCAAGCTCGTGGCAGCCAACATCCACCGTTCGTGGTTGAAGTTGCTGAGGATGACATACAACCCTTGGCCGACTTTCCCGAGCATGTGAGCAGCGGGAACGCGTGCGCCTTCAAAGGTCACGTATGCCGTGCCTGCCGTGGCCGAATAAGACGTTTTGATAGGCTTGGTGGAAACGCTGTCAGAGCGGGGAACGAGAAGTACCAAAGGTCCTTGCTGCAGACCACTCTGTCAGATCACGATGGAAAGGTAAGAACGCTACGCACGTCGGTCTTGCACAGCGTCGTGAAGTAGTCCGCAAAGGTCCCGTTCGTTATCCACCTGTTCCAAACGTTTGGCGTCCGTCTCGGTGAACTATAAAGGGTGCCCTACTTCTTGGTTCCGGTGACCACCCAATCGTCACCGTCTCTTACCGCGACCGTCTGGATGCCGGCGACGTCGCTCCCTGCGAACGCCTCCGAGATTGCGAGCGCGATGTACTTCTTTCCTTCGAGAATCTCGGGCACGTATCGAGCTTGGATCTCCGGGGACCCGAAATTGAGGATGGGAGGCAAAGCTATGACGCCGCCGTTGAGCAGCCCGTCCACGAAACCGCGCGTCCCGAAACGGGCCATTTCGAGGTTGAGAATAAGCTACGTCAGAGGTCGCATGAGCGACACGCGAGATCGACACGACGAGGGAACTGCACCTCGTGAAAGTGGTCGTACTCTTCCGGCGCGACGACTCCGCCCATGAGGGTCCGCCCCTGAAGGTGTTTCCCCGGACCGATCCGCATCGCCAAAAAGTTGATCGCACTGTCTGGCGTCAGCGCGTCTCCTTCGGATGCGACCGGTGCGACTTACCACAGTTTGTCGACGAGCTCCTGGGAGATCCGCTTCCCGCTCTCCTCGCACCGGAGCGCCTCGGGCATCACCTCCTCCGTGAAGAACGTCCTCGCCGCTCTCTGGAACCTCCGGTGCCCATCCGCGTAATACGGGCTGTGGAGTCCCGTAGCGAGCCACGTCGGCTCGGCGTATGGGACACGGGACAGCGCGCCAGGTGCGGGGCGTTGGATGCGGGGCGTTTGGTGCGCGACGGTGCCGACGTGGAGACGGGCGTATTGAGGACGAAGGAGGACTTCGTGGCGGTGGAGAGAGAAGAAGATGTCCGTCGCGTCTTGACCGGCTGGATCGAGTGGATGAGTGCGGGCGGGTGGTATTAGGGGGGTGACGTGCCGACACCCGGCGCAAAGAGGACGTTTGCACCGCCTGGGTGGAGGTCCGCGAAGCGGGAGAGGTCGTAGACGTGAGCGTCGATGACAATCCACTGGGATGGAGTGTCAGCGACTGCGAGACGAGGGCAGCGGGGGACTTGCCAAGTCGCCTTGCTTGTTGTGCTGCGCCAGGACGGGTCAGCGCGCGCGCGATATACGATCAGAGGATGCGAACCTTGGCGATCTCGTCGAGCGTATGCTGTTTAGAGGCCATCGTGGGCGTGAGTGGGAAGGTGTCTGCGCTTGTAGGGATTGATTAGCAGCGGGGCAAGCCGGCTGGGCAAGAAGCATGTGAATCCCGCCCCGACCGGCCCCCGGCTGAGCTCGTACTAAGCGAGGGCAGACGAGTATTCACTGCGCGCTTAGGATCGCCACGATATACAGGATCAGGTCGCAGTACTCGGAGCAACTTCAAGTCCGAAGAAGGCGAACACGACAACTCTGCAGGGGCGCCACCAATGTCACTAGATATCTTAATTAAGTCGCAGTACTAGATCTACGCACGTCTTCGTATAAGCCCCCACAGCCCGTCGCAGACCATAGAGACACATCGGAAAGCACGGCAGATGGTGGACTGGCAGCGAGGGATCGGCGTAGCAACCACGATCTCGATATGTATAGCATTCTGCTGTGCGAACCTCGCAGGATCACCCATCGTGCTCCACACTTGACAACTGAAATCTTCATGTCACTTTTTCAGGCTTCACAGCCTACAGGTAGCTGGCCTGGCAGATAAGTATGACAATGAGCGGCGCACTTACGGCTCAGCGCTCAGAATCCACATGATCGAGCGTAGTCACTCTTAGCCAGCACTGCGCCCTGCATTCCGCACGGCTGCGAGCACCGCAGTGACTGCGGGCGACGCCGACGTGTGTTTTTGCTTGTTTTGGCAGGCGGCAGGTGCGTTCAGACTCCGCTGATCAGGTTTCCTTCAAATCTCCTTCCATCGCCCGTCGACGTTACTCAATCTAGCTCTCCAACAATCCCCAATGGAAGACGAAGTCGCCGCCCTCGTGAGTCCCCTCCTCCATCCTCCTCCATCCACCCCCTCATCCTCCCATGTCAGGTCATCGACAATGGCTCCGGCATGTGCAAGGCTGGCTGTACGTCCGTTCCTGATCTCTCCCTACATACTGCTGATCTGCTTTTCTAGTCGCTGGTACCTGTCCCGCTTTCGACGCCGTTTAATGTGTTTCTCACCGCTCTTTGTAGGCGACGACGCACCCCGTGCCGTCTTCCCGTACGTGGTCAAGGGTTTCCGACTGGTAGCATCTGATCAATGCAAATCGACAGTTCCATCGTCGGTCGTCCCCGTCACCAAGGTGTGATGGTTGGTATGGGCCAGAAGGACTCTTACGTCGGGTACGTACTTTTAGCTAATCCGTCGACCCTGCCGCCCATTCACGTGCCCCAGCGACGAGGCTCAATCAAAACGTGGCATCCTCACTTTGAAGTACCCCATTGAGCACGGTATCGTAACGAATTGGGACGACATGGAAAAGATTTGGCACCACACCTTCTACAACGAACTGCGTGTCGCCCCGGAAGAGCACCCCGTCTTGCTCACCGAGGCTCCCCTGAACCCTAAGGCTAACCGCGAAAAGATGACTCAGATCATGTTTGAGACGTTCAACGCTCCTGCTTTCTACGTTGCCATCCAAGCCGTCTTGTCCCTCTATGCCTCTGGTCGTACGACCGGTATCGTCATGGATTCTGGCGATGGTGTCACTCACACCGTCCCCATTTACGAAGGTTTCGCTCTCCCTCACGCCATTCTTCGTCTCGACCTCGCTGGCCGTGATCTTACGGAATTCTTGATCAAGAACTTGATCGAACGTGGATATTCCTTCACCACCACTGCCGAACGTGAGATTGTCCGAGACATCAAGGAAAAGTTGTGCTACGTCGCCCTCGACTTCGAGCAGGAACTGCAGACGGCCGCTCAATCTTCTGCCCTCGAGAAGAGTTACGAGCTTCCCGATGGTCAGGTCATCACCATTGGCAACGAGCGGTAGGTGCCCTTTTTTGGTCGACAGCCGCACGACTCAAGCTCGATCGTCTAGATTCCGCGCACCTGAGGCCCTCTTCCAGCCCGCCTTCCTCGGTCTCGAAGCTGCCGGTATTCACGAGACTACGTAAGTTTCGATGCGAGGTCGAGCTGTTTCCTCGCTTGACATGTCAATTCAGGTACAACTCGATCTTCAAGTGTGATCTCGATATTCGTCGTGATCTGTACGGCAATGTCGTCCTCTCTGGTGGTACTACCATGTTCCCTGGTATCGCGGATCGTATGCAAAAGGAGTTGACATCGCTCTCACCCTCGAGCATGAAGGTGCGTCCTCCAGTCTCGATTCGACTTTATTAGTTGTCTTATTCCCTTTTACAGGTCAAGATCGTCGCACCGCCCGAACGGAAGTACTCGGTCTGGATTGGTGGTTCTATCCTTGCCTCTCTCAGCACCTTCCAGAACTTGTGGTGCTCCAAGCAGGAGTATGACGAATCTGGTCCTGGTATTGTTCATCGCAGTACGTGTCTTCTTCCACCTCGGTGTGGAATATCCCACTTAACCGTTGTCTGCAGAGTGCTTCTAGACCCGGTTGGTTTGAGTGGACAAATGGAAACCTGTCAAACGTAGAATGTCATTGCTTCTATTCTTTTGCGCATTGCTACAGTGATTCTCCTTAATGTCTTATGACTGTATTTTTCCTGCACTATCACCCGTTGCGATGAGTAATGACGCGCGAGGAGTCGCACTCGTGTCCTGGCTTCAAGGGTCTTCACTGGAAGTCAACGTTGGCTCGCATTGAAAGGGAATCATGGCATTGTCTCAATTACCTCTTCGAAGCCTGCATCGACGATACGTCGAATACGGTACTGGAGCTTATATCGGTGTCACCCTCGAGCTCATTCATTGCTTTTACAACCGCTCGGGACGCACTACGGAGAATGCGCAGTCGCACGATTGAAATTTCAAATTTTCGCCCCCGATCACGCTCGGGCTCGGGACGTCGTGATGGCCCAGGCGTCGCTTCGGAGCCCGTGACTCGCGTGACTCGACGATTCTCCGACGCGCCAGTAATGCCGCACGTCCTCGATTCCGGCTGCTATACTGGCGCCTTGCTAAAGTGTTCAAGCATCCTGTAGCAAGACCTGTACGGCTTTTGCACGGTCGATCAAATGATAGGTAGGCTGTTCATTAGTTGTGGCACGCCCGCCAGGTTCGTCTTGATGTGGGGCGTTCTCGACGCTTTTAATTGGAATCTCTACCTGATCCTACTCGGTTCGTGATACTGTTACGATGAGACCGTGACACTGCCCTCCACTTCGTGGTTGCTCTCTCGTCGCTATCGTCGTCGATGAAACTGCTCATCGCAACTGCCGCACTGAAGGCAATCCATTGATCGACGCCAAAGTCGGGCACAATTGGGCACGCTCTTGAAAGCGCTTTTTCCCTCGATTGAATCGCTGACGTGGTTTTCCAGGCTGCCGTTGGTGACGAGCGAGCGCTACATATGCGAGACCCTCGCGCGTTCGATGGCACACTTGACACATACATCTGATGATGGCCCCAGGAGAGTTATATCGCAATCCAGCACTGTGCTCATCGTCTTCACGATGCGATTCGGTCGGGGCTGACACCCAGGTTGGGTTCCGGTCCCTTATAAAGATGCTAGCTGGCCTTCTTGGAACCTAAGAATATCTTCTCATTGTTTCCCCCGCTGGCGATTTTCTGGTGACTAACCGACCCATCAAGTGCATGCCTTTTGCGCAGACAGCCCTTCAGGAGTATAACTATAGGTGTTGTATGTCCTTTCTCGGCACACAGACGCCACAAAATCATCATAGTTGTGCTCCTTACTGCCCTTGGGTAAGATTACGGTAAGCTTCACGTTCTGCTTTGACATGATAATTTGACATCCTCGTCGTTAGTCCTCACGTTTCCGGACGAGGTACGAGTCACAGACCCCTCCGATTACTGACTGGACGCCTACGTAGATAGAGTACGTCTGGGTCAGTGGTTACTAATGGTTTACTGAGGGAGCTCACCACTGACAGATAGGACCATAGAGCAAACCCTGGACGTAGGTGACATTGCTGATTGTTCTTGCATGTATCGAGCTCCTTAGTGTCGTTGTCTCCCGCGAGTAACTGAAGGGTAGGTAGGTTGGTTTGGTGTGAGTTCATGTTGCTGTGCGATGCTGACAGGGGGTTGATCACCATCCAAAATACTAGTATGTCTGACATCTGAGCGTGACGTTGACTGAAATACGAACCAGAGCCCAAAGTGGTCGGCAGCTCCCTGCCTGGCCTTTTTCAGAGCGAAGGTAATTTTTTCTTTTGGTATATAAAACCAAAGTTGTACTGATTCCCTAGATGTACGCTTTCCTCCATCTCTTATTTTCGGACTGTAGGACGCCAACAACGGTTTCTATGAAACAGCTGCAAGTCACCATGCATGTCATTTTATCTCCCTCTTATTCACAATTTCGAGGTGAACTCATGTACGTCATCTAGGCATAGGCAATTGTCCTCTTTCTCGGCCGACTGTGAGTTTGGATGTAGTTCGCCTTTTTAAAAAGTAAATTCTGATGAAACTCCTAGTTGTGATGATCATCCGCGTCTGGGCGATGTATAATCGATCAAGTCTCTAGTTCCATGTTCTCTCCTTGCGTTTGTTTTGCGATGTAAATGGTTTTCGCCATTCTCGTTGCTGTCCTCTGTAGCATACGGGGGAACTTGTCGGGTACGTCGGCGCCCGCTAAAAAAAATGGTACATTAACCAGCTATTTGCCGTTGCTTCATGCTTCCTGGCATCAGTGACCGCACCGCAGACATTCAACTCTTCATTCTGCTTGGTGAACATCGCTTTCTCGCCCATCTGACCGGAAGTCGGCATCATTTTACAAGTGCCACATGCGCGGTTATTTGCATTCTCGTGGTCGCCCGCGCCAATCGGGCCAGTACATGGGTCTGCTGGTCAGGCAAGGCGTTCTCTACTTCTTTTCGTACGTCCACGTCTCGCCTCGCTCAATCTCTCCGCACGACGACCGCTTTCCCCCGCAGCTTCTTTCTGTCCGATCTGATGGTCGCTGGGTTATTTCCAAGTTCTTCCGATCGGCGGATGACAGTCGATTGTTTGACTCGTTCTGGGACGTCGCGCCGAGATTCATCCTCGGCGTTCGGGCATTGCACGCTCGGGACCTTCTGGCTCGACGCGGGAGCTGGATCGACTCTAGATTTGGCTCGTCGTCCAGTCGTGGAGCCGCCGGGACGGCGATCATCTTCAGGAATATCCAGCAGGACGAGGGCGTCGGGGAGAGGGTAGGTTGACGTCAGCCGACGTCCGCTATGTACTCGCGTCTTGAAGACACTCAGGAAAAGATCAAAGTCGGTGTCGCTCAAACGGCATACGCTAACGGAAGCTCCACAAGATACTTGTCGGCGGTATGTTGTTACATACCGCGAAGGAACCGGAAACAACTCACCATCATATAGAGGCTCCCTGTTACATGTGTACCAACCGGCGTCAAGCATCTACACCATGCTGCAGCCGAAAGATACGACATCGGAGTGTACTTCGAAGCCAATGGCCACGGAACGGTCTTGTTCTCGTCATCTGCACAGCGTAAAATCGCCTCTCATAGGCCGTCCACGCCTGCGCATGCGGTTGCACTTGAACGTTTAAAAGACGTGATCGATGTTATCAATCAGACTGTCGGTGATGCACTCTCTGACATGCTACTCGTCGAGGTCGCGCTCCACCATATGTCTTACTCTGTAGAAACATGGGATAAGTTGTATTCTGACGGTACTCCTGACGCATGGAACTTTTTCGTGCATGGCAGTTTGCTTTCTGTGTCACTCACGTGAATCAAGCGACAGCAGGAGGGTTGGTTCTTCCGTGGGTACCGCGAAAAATCCCGACGAGCTGAATGCCCGAAAGGGTGCCCCTCCGGGAAACTGCCTGTGGGGTTGGAAGTCTCCCCACCACTCGCAACTCCCCGCATCGCAACCAGTCCAGCCGGTGGTCGTGCCTTGGGCCCGACATAGCTCCATGCCCTCCGCATAGGCCTAATCCACCGGTAGCGACTTAGACTGCCCCTAAACGGCTTCGGATGGGAGGTGGTCGGGGTAGCGGTAGCCCCCAGACGAGAGCTAAGGCTTCGCAGGCTCGAAACCGCCCCCACCCGTTCTCTCTTACCCGCCCCTGCTCGTTCCGTAGACGGCCCCGATCCTCGGAGAGGGGCGTCAGGGTAGTAAGCGGATGGACCGCCCGATACCCTCGCTGACTATGGACTACGGTGCTAGCGCACCCTAGTCCGGCCAGTTATTTATTGTTGCATGTGTGGAAGGCGGAGCAAGTGTTATATATTGCGCGGGACAGACGGAGGAGCGAAGAGAGTACATCTACATACAGCAGGTAGCTAGGTCGTCGTCAGGCCGCGCTAAGAAAATTTTACCCCTCTTCATGATATACATACCCGGAACCAAGATATTAACACGCACGAATGATTATTACAATATAGTAAATAAGATGAATGGGTGAGTTAAGTGAACAACGAATGCCCAACGCGCTCAGGCTAACGCGTTCACATGTACTGTTGACAATCATCTAAAGCTGAGATAACGAGTCAACAGAGGAATGTAAAGAGCACAGAAGAGACCTACTCTGAATAAGAACCCAAGCTAAGTATGCAAGGACAGGTGAGTCAACATAAGATATGAGGGAAAAATTCAGACCCACATCCTCGGGAGTCAATCGGCCCATGGCCTGTCAACAAGCACCTCCACTTCAGTAACGAGATAGCACGAACAAAGAGGAACGAACCGATTCGTCCGTAGACAATGTCGCATTGACCATGGCAGCCTTTTTTTCTTGGAGCTGGAGAGGTATTTTATGATTATCATGCCCTGTGTTTAGACAAGGATCCACGCACTTGGATGATACGACTTTCTATGCTGTCTTCTATGACAAGCTTGATGGCTTGAACGGGTCGGTGCTGGCCAAGCCGGTGAATACGGTCCATGGCCTCTGTAGCTTTGTGAACAAACCCGCGCGATCGCCCGATGAAAGCTATCTTACGATACTCCACAGCAGGATTCCACCAACTGTCCATGAGATAGACACGCGAGGCTTCCGTCAAGTTGAGAGCAACGCCGCCAGCCTTCAGGGACACCAGGAAAACGGTAACATGGACGTTGGTCACTAAAAGTTGTGTCAGCAGCGCGAACCCGCCAAGGAACTTTTCCACATACTGAAGTGCTGGATAGTCGCGTCGCGAGCCTGAGGGGTCATCGTTCCCTCGAGTCGACAAATCTTGCAAAACGTGAATAGGGAAGAGCGCGGGTGACGACGACACCGACCTGGAATCCGGCTTTCTGCAACCTGAACGCGATCAAATCCAAAAAGTTGACAAATTGGCTAAACACGATGCTCTTCGTGGTGGCGTCTTGTGCGCGAAGATTAGACAATTCTTCTATCAGAGCTTCAATCTTTGAAGACGAGCGCCAATTATCCAGATTAAGCCGTCCGATAATGCCCTGCCTCGCCACTGGTAAGGTTGATTCTAGTTCCAGTGCGGGTCCTTCTAAATCAATGGTCAAGGGGAGATGGCAAACTGGGCATTCCGGCTGTAAAGACAAGTACCGTTGGCAAAAGGCAGAGAAGTCGATACGAGACATACATTAATGTCTCCAGCGGTACTCAGGTATTGCTTCATACACTCGCGGTCAAAGATATGGTGGCACTTGGCCTGGATAGCGTCTTCGGCGATGTCATTACAAAGCCTACAAACGGTGGCTTCGCTGAGTTCCTCATTACTAAAGAACGTATTGCCGTTGCTCTTGCTACGGAGAACCAAGTCGGGGTGACATGCCATTTGGCGCATACGGGTAATTCTGTAGAATGCCTTGAGTTCATCAAGATAAACTCAATGGGATATACGCACAGGCTGAAAATATTGGAGTAGTCTGTATGGAGACGTGAGGCGGATGGACATTCATTAGGGTAGTTGGCTCACTGTTCAGAACAGTTCCCGAATCAACGAAAGTGTTGAACTGGCGCTTCGCATCAGAAAACAGTGAGAGATATAACTCCTTCTCTTCCGGACTGAAGTAATCTCTCCGAACAATGACTGTTCGCGGAGGAAGTCCAAGATCGTCTGCGCGTTGGATCTGGGAAACCCTCAAGGATTCACAAGCATAGAGCATGGAAAACGGAAAAACAAACCTTTGTTCGCCTGAGCATCATACGATCCAATAGTACTTTCAGCTTCTGGAAAGCAATCTTGCCAGGCCCTTGCATGCCGTTTTTTTGGATAGGCGTCAGAATCTCGTTATTCCAGAAACACGTCTATGCAAAAGGGATCAGACACTGGGGTGGTCAGATAGCATAGAACCGTCTCTCACATGTTGCATGGGGCTATGACCGCAATCTACAGAGAAAGGGTTTAACCATGATATGATTCGAGCTACGGACATCCAATACATACCATCACAGTTCTTTTTATCCGAAAACTTCCAGTGGAGAGATTTGCATTCACATTTTTTGCCTAAGGGACAACGTCAGAGATGGCACGGGATTCTTGGGAAATAATGGCTTACAGAAGTAGTATGCAAAAGGGTCGCCTCCCAAGAAACGAATTATGCTGTAAAGCTCTCCAACACGATTCTGGAGTGGTGTGCCCGACAAACACCACTCATAGTCGCTATCTAGTTCGAAGCAAGCCTTGGCAGTGTTAGTAGCACGTTCCTTGATGTTATGAGCTTCGTCGAGCTGAATACGTGGTAAATGCAAACGAGATCGAGACCTTCGAATATAAAACGTACGACTATCCGGTTCCACTTGATTTGATGAAGCGGGGAAGCCTCTTTAACGATATGCCCTTTGCGCTTGAAGCCAGTCTGTTGTTTCCTGAAACAGCTTTCCACTACAGCGTAACTCGTGAGAACCTGGGCGTCATCAGAATCGATTGAACCGCAGAACACTAAATCCACATACAACGTCAAACTTTTTGAGTTCTCGGGGATTGACAATGCGAGAAGCACCATGCCAAACAATAACATTTATACCCTCTGTGTGGGCCTTGATCTCGTTCTGCCATTGCATTATTGCGACGGTCGGTCTATATGGTGTTGTCACCATTAACTGATAAGAGCCGCAATCCAAGAATACTCACGCAATAACAAGATTAGGCTTCTTCAAGTCGGACACGAAAAGGGCAATCATCTGAATGGTCTTTCCCATGCTTTAAACAAAAGCCTCAATACTCCTGATGCCGGTGAATGTATTCTGCCTTACCCCATTTCATCCTGGAATGCCAATAGCTTCAGCACCTTGGCGTTGGTAGTTGGTAATGAAATAAATACTTACAGCCAACAAGCCACCATGCCAGATGCTCTTTTCTTGCTTTCGCATCCACCACAGGGACTCTTGCTGGAACGGCAGAAGTGAAATTTTTAACCCGGCTGGCTGTTCGGCCTTCTCGGGAGCAATCACAGGCACTTGTTCTTCAAGGTCCCCCCACACATACGCAAGTTCTGGATGATGTTTATGCAGTGCCAGGGTGGTCCTTTCCGCCTGCGACATCGTTGAGTAGACCTCATTTCATAGCCAGCTCCTAGGCGCACCCAGGTTAATCGACGACCGAGCTTTTGAACCAACAAACGCTCCTCCTTTCTAGCTGCATTTCGTTCCCGACGCGCCAGACGACGACGTTCAGCCATTTCAGCCCACGTCAGTACTTTTGCAGGACTCTTGGTCTTTTCGTTCTTGGGTTTCACTTTCGCTTTTCCTTTTCCTTTGCCTTTCGGCACAGGCTCATCCTCATCATCAGAGCCGTCCAGTACGGATAGTTCTGACTCGTCAGTCACAACAGATTCTTCGTCGTAGTCGTCGTCCAGAGTATGCATTGTGCTTTCTGCTTGGGTCGCGCGACTCCTAGAGAGGGATGGACCGACACCAGACCTTCGCTGCTCATCCTGGACGGCAGTCTTGCGGGATGCCCTAATAACGGCATCCATCACCAGTGCTTCTTCTTCCGAGTCTGGCACCAACTCATATTCGGAGCCACTCTCATCGGATTCCATGTATTCACCACTATATTGCAGCTCATCTTCGGAAACAGGTTGGTCGTCATCGGGCTCAGGGGTTTCAACCACCCTGCCTTTCCCCTTTCCCTTATGCTTTGGCGCGGGGGTGTGTTTGGTCTATAATAGTTGATTGGCTCAGCCACGATGTTGCAGACAAAGGCGGGGCATTCTCGCCTTTGTCTTTGAAGCCCGCGTTATTGGCACCTTGACGACCACAGCATCCGCAATGACTCGTCGCTTGGACGCAACGTTGCCATCTCCTTGATCTTCCGCGGCGCGCTTTCGAGTGTTTCTTCCGACAAAAGTGGTAGGACCACTCGGTTTCTTCTCTGAGCTCTGTTCTGGCTCAGATGTGTCAGGGGTTTCGGGTTCCCCAGAGTTTGAGATGCTGAGGGGGGACAGCGAGTCGCTCGCGGTCGTTGTCGTTGCAGGTGTTGCGATACTTCGCCCACGGTTCCTCGTTCTGACCATGGTTAGGCAGGGGCAACTTAGTGGGAGATCCAAAGAACAAGGGCGACACGAGAATAAAACTTTATAAGGACGCGTCCTGTGGTTGCCGAGAAATTAGTGGCGCCAGAACTGTTATACATATATGGAAATATCACGTGATTCATGCTTTCTGCGCCACAAGCGCGACTCCAATTTAGTCGACCCCAAAAATCGAGTCAACTACAGTCCGTTGCCGAACGCTCCGTCGGATGGAGCGGTCTGGGAATTTCCGACGTAGAGCGTATGTATGCACGGTACCTGCTATCACAGCCCTCGCTGCATACCTGCGGTAAACCTGTCATGGTGCGCCAGTCCCGTCGCCCCGCCGTCGCGTTCTGTACATTGTTGTCACCGGCTTCAATGTCTCTCTCATCCTTTAGTATTGAATTTGTATTGAAACGTGAGGGCGGCCGTGTGTGAAGGAGGGAGGACAATTGCCAGCCCTTGCTATGCAAGGCACGGGTACGGGCCGCGACCTGGTAGGCGCATCTGCAGGAATAGGGCAACGACAGCTTGAGCACTGAGTCTCGGCGAGTGCTTACCGGCATCCCGCAGCACGAACGCTACTGTATTCGACGAGCTGGCCAGCTGCATCTCAGATTTGGACCCCGAATGTCGCTAATTTTTCACGCGCTCTGTCGTTCTGCAACGGGCTGTAATATTACTGATCGAAAGCAGATTCATGTCTTGCCCTAGGTTTCACTGGCATAAGTATGCAAGGAATCGACGAGGTGTTTCTGACTACCAAGGCAGTCCAAATCTCTAGCTGCCAATAAACTCGCCCGTGCTACCGAGCATATGCGGAGGTAGTAGACGGAGCGGAACGCGCAACTTTCCTGATCACATTGTTAGCTTAAAGCCGGTGCCTTGACACTGGGTCCAAGTTGATCCTTTGCGCCATCCTGGAGTACAATGACGTCGAAGATGTATAATATAACTGAAGATGTACAAGGAAACTAATGAGTATTCATGGTATGAAGATCTTCAAGTGACGGTTTTTTTTGGCTGTGGAGGAGACAGACTCTGGGGGTACCGACCTGCTCGAAGGTGCTACTATCTCGCCAAACTGATCAAGTCCTAACAGGTTTCTGGCAGTGCTGACCGTGTCTGTATGAGAATATGCCGGAGGGAGCGGGTCAAGAGACGAAACAGCGGATGACGAGTGTTGCGAAGACAATGTATTAACGGCTGGAGGTGTCGTTGTAAGGATCGTGGTGTGATCAATCCCGCGTGACCTCGATGGATATCATGCAACTGACCTGAGCTTAATTCTTGGATTCGGTGTCCCGCTTTGCCATCGTTTTCTCCGTGGGTAGGTTGTCGACATGCTGAATGAACGAATCGTTCAGTGTCGGGTTTACATATTTCCTGGTCCAGAGAACCTATCCCAGAAGGGTGGGAGAAAGGGATGACAGGACTGATCCCCTGGTGGTGTCGACTACTAAATGATGGAGTATCAAACGCAGGAGGGCGTATATCTGGCGAAGGCCCTCTCGGCATATGCGACATTGAACGGGCGAGAGAATCGACGGTGTCATTGTGAGAGCCATGACTCACTTTCCCCACCACGTCCAAAATTTCTGGAGTCCTGCAAACTGTCAGACGGATGCTACATTAAAAGGATTGAGGAGCACCTCGGCGGCGCAGGAGGTGGCAGGGTTGATTGGCCACTTCGCTGAGTTGTTGGTTTAGTGTGGTAATTAACCGGAGGGGGCGAGGTGTTGTTACGAATCAAGGGAGTATCATCAGCAGGTCTCACAGATTGGTGTTCCGAAGAATGCGGAGGTACCGAGAAAAGTGGTGAAATTGGTGAAGATAGAGAGGGTGTCACGCCGAGAGATTGAAGGTCAGCCACGTTCCCGCTGAACGAGCTAGTGGATGATGCACTGGATGGGCGCCCTATGATGACAGACGAGGGTACATCCTGAAGGGTATTTTCAACGGGATGTGAGGTTATGTGAGCCAATGCTTCGCCAGGATCACGAGCAGTGGAACGATACGAATAGGGGCGAGGAGACTAGCGATAGCACGTCGTCAGCATTTCGCTCAGGAATCAAGCCTTTAAGAATACCTGGAACGATTTCTCGGCGGGTAGTTTGATAGTATGCGTTATCTGAACGTCATCAAACGCGGGCGGAGGAAGTTGTTCATCAACAAGCGAGTACAAGGGAACGTCTTCGTGTTGATTCTCGGGCGGTAGCCCAAGCGAACCGCTGGGCATCTGATCTTCACGAAGAACCGTCGTGAGTGGCTGATTGACCACCACTAATGTGTGACTAATTGCAGGACCTTTCTGCTCCGACGGAGGCTTAACCTTGCCTGCAGTAGTGATTATGTGAGTCTCGAAGGACGGTCCGCGTATGCCTGAAGCCTCATGTTTATTGGCTACTGGGTAAGAACGAGCGTCCACCGATACAGTTCGGACGTCATCTGGAAGTGGTGATTTTTTTAATGATGAATGAGATGCCTGTCGGGTAACCGAGCGCGAACAAGTCGCAGATAAGGTGCTCATACTCTGCAGCACCGGTAGTGGTGACCGAGTACGCGTCGCACCGACTCCGGAACTAGGATTTCGTGACGAGAAGCCACGACTGCCGACACTGCCGTGATACAGATTACCGGAGTGCCAAGGCTGAGAAACTGCTGAGTCAAACGACGGAGTCGACAGCGGCGTTTGGGGGGGCGGCGGTAGAAGAGGGATGTTGGAAGGCATAGTGGAAGAACTACGGTGGAGCGCGCTCGCGTAGAGGCGCTGAGCAAACGACAGTCCATGCACGGCGGATCCGGGATCACCACGATGGGAGGGCGCCCAATGTACATTTGCACTTTCTTTTCTGTCTGGTTGTCTCCTTTCGATGGTGTAATGCAGGGTGTGATCACGGAGGGGTTCCCCAGTCTCGGCAGCTCTCGCGTACGCCTCAGCAGGGGTCACGCTGATCGGACTGACGTTGAGCGGGTGCCCGACATTCCAACTTTCTGCAGAGTATGCTGACTTGTAGTCATCTTGAACGACTTCACTGATTAAATTTCAAGAGCGAAGGGAGTGAATCCATGAGCTGTTCCGAGATGAATTTGGAAACTCACAGTGCACTACTGCTATGAGTTTGCCAGAGGTTCGAACTTGCGCAATCGCGATAATCCATTCGAGCTTTATGTTCGGTGAAGTGGGAGGGTCGAAGTGGTTATGAGGAGAAATTTTGCAGCAACCCTGAACACGAACAGTCCTATTTCACGTACAGGAAGAGGCGCCAGGAACCGGCGCCGCATTTCTCACTTGGCAGAGAAACCTACGTCAATCAGACGAACGCTGTTGAGGGACCCCATTTCTGTCACCAGTAGTGCCGAAGTAATGGCGCAACTGCATGACCACATAACGTAGAAGCGCTTTCGTGGCTGTCCATAACAAAAGTTGGGTAATAATAAAAAAAACTTGCATGAAACAATACATAACCACACAGTCGATTACGCCTGGCGAGGGTCAACTCATTACTACACACAATTCTACAAATCCGACTGCTGCCAAAGAGACAATTGATCGAGATCACTTTCAGTGGACACTTGGGATTTAAAAGAAACCCCCGTCATCGGCGCCTTGATCATAACCTTGGTCGTAACCTGCCCAGCAAATTCAGGATTCGAATGGCGCATGATCTGGGTACAAACCCTCGTCAAACCCTTGTGCTCGTTCGTCCTGGTCATGATCGTCGAGGGCATTCATCAGGAGAGCACCGCCTACCAGGCCGGCACCACCTAGGTTCCGAGTTCGAGTTGGCTGCGATGGGAGAACTGCTACATCCACGCACCTGCCATTAGTGCCGTTCCCATGCCGGGTCCACTCCTCTTCTGCTGTGCACGCTGTTGTTCATCAACATAAACGACCCGCTGTGGGCCTAATAAAAGTGCGAATCAGCACTATCGCAAGCCTCACATTGGCAACACATACCTGAATTGTAAGGTGGACCACTGGCATATCCGCCTTGTGGGTTACTGTAATAGTTCTGAGGTGGGGGTTGGTAGCCGGGATATCCACCATATCCCGGGGGTGCGGGCGCCGGGGGAGGGGCGCCGTATGGGGAACGACTGTATGAGCGATCAGGAGGGGGAGGGCCGGGTGGGGGAGCGAAGCCCGGGGGTCCCAGGGGATGTTCCCAGGATGAACGAGGGGGTTGCTCTCGCGTATTGACGTAGAACCTATCTATCAAGATAAGAAAGTTTCGTCAATAGTCATGGATGTCGTACTTACCATTGTCTGTATCTGCACGGAAAGATAATCAATATCGATCGGGAAGAGTGCGGGAAGATATACAGACTCGTAGTTGTACTGTTGTATCCAGCCATAGGGCAGATCCCTCGTGTCCGGGTTGGGTGGAGGAGAGGCCATGCTGGCGGTGCCAGAGCAGCCTGTGTGAGAGCAAGGTGATGGAATTTATAGTCGAGGTCAGCCGGTGCTTGACATCGCTTTACTTACTCAGCGTTTGCGCAGCCGCAGGACCCCGGTTTGACCCGGAGCGGATGGGGAATCCAGACACCGTCAAGACTCGAAATTCTACACCATGTGATTGTCGCTCGTCCAGACCTCATGGTCGAGACTACAATTCCATCGCTCTCGGATCTCTCGGCTACGTCAAGACTGCGAGGTGGGTCCTCCAGCTGATTTCCATTGAGCTTGCCTCTTTGCACGTCCAACATGTACTACCTTCTTTGGAGGTTCTCAAAGCGCTCAACGCTGTCCTCGGGCAAGCTTGGTTGGCCAGGCGATCTTTGATCTGCGCTTCAATGATGGTCGTGATCCCTTTCTGCTCTGGACCGGCTGGTGCCACTGGGGTGCGTGCGTGGTTGATTGTTGAAGCATAGCGCTGTTGACTCTGTCGACCCCGTTGCTGTACACTCGTACCGCGCTGCTCAAGTCTTTGCACAACGTTTCGATCAATCTCGCATATACGTAACTGCCCGTGTTCAGTGCTCTCGATTTGCCCTACTGCATTCAACAGCCATGTTCCTAGTTCTCCGTACAGTCATGCTCGCCCTACCCCTCGAAGTTAAGTCATCAAGGAGGTAAGATTCACGCTACCGATCTACGAAACTATGAGTTTCTCGTGGAAGCTCAGGAAGAGACTACCGACTGCGTAGTAGCACTCAAGGATCACTTTCCCTATCTCGCAATAATAGAACTCGGATTTCCGGATAAATTCGCCGCTCGGCTTGGTAGCTCAGATAAGTAGAGTCCTGACAAAAACACCCTTACAGGGAGGGATGCATCCGGACCGCCCGTCTCGGCTGAATGAACAGCAATTCATCGATTGTTACCGCTGAGCGCTGAGCAAGGCCCTTCATTGGTCGTTGAGAACTCTGTAGGAGATCCAAATGGAGGTAATTCCGTTTCTGTGATGCATTTTTGCCTCAGCTAACCGAGATGGTTCAGTAGATATGTACCGGCCTCTCGGAATAGATTGCCGGGTAGCAATTTACCAACTTCGACCTAGCCTTCGACAATTAGATTTATGTAGGCTGGATCCTGCGCATATCGTAAAGGAATATCAACAAAAACCACGTATAGTACCAGCACTACGCCAACAGAAAGGCCTAACAAACAATCGAGTATGACGTGTCATCAACAAACCGAATACAGGATCTCCTATTTTTGGCCCTCTACTTCCTCTTGTCGGCCTTTTTCGCCTTTTTAGCAGGTGGAGGAGTGGGCTCATCGTCCGACTCTTCTTCTTCCGAGGTACCCTCGTCCGATGCCTTGACCAAGCCTTTATTGTCCTCAGCCGATTCATCGTCGGAGCCTGCTTCCGACTCTGACGAGACGACAGTCTCAGCTGATTTGGGTGCAGGCTTCCTTGCATGTGACGTTGGTTTCTATTGCTTTTGTTCAGAAGTTGATACGTACGTAAGACTGATAAACGGCTTACCGCGGCAACCTTCTTTTCGGGCTTCTCAGCGACCTGTACATCCTTTCTCGGCGTCTTGGAGGTGGCTGCCATTGGCACATTGTTTGGATTGTTCGACGCATTGTATTTCGCCAACTCCTCTTCGTGAGTTACCTTAGCAGCGGAGACCCTGTCGAAAAAGGGCTATTTTGCGAAAACGTCAACAGTTGACCTCGAAGAACCCCTTCGCAATCACCTGTTTCTTTTCCGGAGCGAGGGAATTCCATTGTTGAGAGATAAGGCCCATAAGTTCCCGGTATTGCATGTCCGGGTTCGCTGCGCGCACAGTATTGCGAATCTCGTTCTGGAAGAGGATGTACGCAGAAGGAGGTGCCTTGGGAGCATTAGGATCCTTGGGTTTTTTCTCTCTCTTTCTTCGTTTGCCGGCTTCATCTGGCGCACCTACAGATGCGAGTTTGCGTTTCTTCGATGGAGTAGGAATCGCGTCGATGGCGGCTTGCAAGGCTTCAACGACCTCGGGATCGTCAAGTGGCACTTTGGCGACCACATTTGCCAGAGCGTCGGCGAAATTACCGAACTGGCGCATCGCGTCAGCAGCGGTGGACAGTTTGGTAAAGAACTGTAGAAGGGCGGATTCAGATAAGCAGTAGTCCATGACGCGCATCCTGACCTCGGTCCTCGCCGCATCCACATCAGAGGGCTGCTCCTTGGGTGTTTTTGGGCCCATTGCCGAAAGTAGGCGGGGAGACGCGTTTAGTGTCGCTTTGAGGGAGGGAACAAGGAAGGATTTGGTAGTGTGAAAATCGACTAGCTTTGTTGATAGCTGCAATTATAAGCTTTTGTTTGTTGATGCCTATTAGGATCACTATATTGAAACCCAACTAGTCATCAGGTAAGCATCCTATTCATAATTATCGGCCAGCCCACACTGTCCTAGGAAATGCAATGTTTTCGTGTGCTCCGAGAATCTCATTAGTATGGTTGGGACTTACTTGTATCGCATCGGTACCAGTTCAGCAGTTAACACGCCGAGATTCGGAATATATGGAATCATGCGGCCGTTGTGTGTCGGCCTTGCTCGCAATAGCCGGGGATTTGCGTAGATGAGTCCCAGACCTGAAGGCCATGGGCGATAGCTTCATAAAGGCTCGTGCGCACACAGCCCGTGCCGTGGTGCCGCTTCGATTGAAACAGCGCTTTGAGCGGAGATCAAAAACGATGGCAACAGGTAATTACACCTCGCCTGGTCTGTGCGCTCCAATCCTCAGCACCATCACAGAGACAGAACTCGCAGCGGTTGAGCGTGGCGACGCCCTGCGAAAGGTGAAAAGGCTTGTATATCGTCTGCGTTTCTTCTCTTCTTTCCGCGCCTCGTTCGCACAGAATAAGCCGTTTAGTGTTGCCCAAAAACGCTTGAGAACCAAGGAGGCGGCAGGGAAAAAGAGAAAAATCTGTCCAGATGGATAGTATGTACCCGAATGTGCCAAGTCAATGGCCGCAGAATGTCCCCGATGCCAAGCACGTCCCCGTTGACGGCGCGCCGCCCCCAAACGACGACTGGAAAGACCGTTCAGCGGTTAATACCAGCGCGGGAGGGTCAGCTGCTGCGCAGTCATTGGATCTGAGCGACTTCGGGCTGGGCGATATACCGGGTAAGCATTTTCTAGGCGCCCATCAACCGATATGCAGCGTCGACTTCGAACGAACCGTTGACGTTACTCCAGCAGGGCCTTCGACGTCTACCTCAATATCGTCACCACCCCAATCATACTATGCCCACCCTTATCAAAGTTACTACATTTCCTCCGTCCCTGCCCCATACAACGCCATGGCGTACAGCTCCTTGTCTTGGTCAAATTCCTCGGCACCATTACCGCTCTCCAGCTATTCGACGCTGAACGGTGCGACCACGTCGTCACTGTCGCAACCATCCACGTCACAACAACAAATAGCATCTTCTCCACCCCATCCATCCTCTCAGCCTCAACTAATGATCGAGTATGTGGATCACCGTTTCTGTCCTCAAAGCGGTGTCTAATGCTTATCTCAGCCCCGCATTGACGACGATCAGCGGTATGGATACGCCTCGACCATATTCAGAATCCTCCAGTCAAGCTGTACCAGCAACGCAAACTCAGTCACGACAACAATCGTCCCAGTATCAGTACCAGCAACCTACATTATCCATTAACCCCTCTTATGTTCTTCCATCCCATTTTTATTCGCACTCCCCACAACAGCATGCACAATCTCAGTCACAGCCTGCCACACTTTCTCCCCATGTCCTTCATTCTCCTTCTGCCACCATTGCTGGTGCCATATCCTCCTTTTACTCTCCGTCCACGTCGTCTACGTCGACTAGCACGCCCTCAGTCTCAGTCAACCCTCAGGCTCGGAAGGATAAATTCTCAGCTGACATCAGGCCACTTCTGCAACCCAACTCGTTTACTGGAGCAGGCGCCGTCAACTCCCTCGTATTACACATTGACGAGTTTGGTTCTCAGGACGTAGACCCAACTACCCGACTGGAGATATTGACGAAGATCAGGGATAACGCCGGTAATCATTATTTCCGGGCTTGGCTAGAAAATGTCACTGCGATGGATGTAACTCGCGAATGGCTGAAAGCCGGTCTGATGGCTAAGAGCGACTGTCTTTTAGTTGAAACCATAATGCCGTTGCTCCATGTCAGTTTGATTCGAGTTGCTGGAGCGCGGGATGATCCTAATGAGTTACCTTTAGATTGTGGATAGGCTTCCCATGACGATTGACGCTCTAAAGGCGTCGAAGCTGGGGAAGATCATTGTCAAATTAGTCAAGGAACCGCCAGCACCAGGTGAGCATCGTTTCAGCGTATTTTATTTTATCCCCACATCCAATGGAGATATACATATGCCTGTCCCTGCATTGAAACGTGCTCGTCTATCGTATCATAATCTAAGTGGAAAACTTCATGTATCTAACGATCGTCCGTTTGTCATCGTCCTGCCGCAGCTATCAAGGATATGGCGTCAAATTTGGAGCGAAAGTGGCGTCAGTTGGTTGAAACTGCTACGAAACAGGCAGATAGCAATCAAACTACAGAGGGTGAGCTATGTCACTTTATTTCATGAGCCGACGAGCGCTAACTTGCATCTCAGATGTGAAACTGAAGAAACGAAAGCCGAGTGAACCACCGGCTGCCAAAGCACAACCACCTGCAAAGAAGGCTGCCGTCGCTCTTTCGGCGTTGTCCTCCAAAGTAACGGTGAAAAAGGAGGCAAGAGCCGTATCCCTATCCGTCAAAGACTCGCGGTCGGATTCTTCGTTTTTCTCGGCTCCGAAACCCAAACCGAAATTACCCAGCTTCAAGAAGGCCCCGGCGAATATCAAGAAGGAACCAGATACGAATGTTGCACAACCGTCATCGATCGATCCATTTCAAGAAGCACTCATGTCCATGGGCAAAGGACGAAGGGCGTCTCCGGCGGTGTCCACCCCCCCTCCGGTTCCGGTAGCGAGCACGCCTCCGATTGGCAACGCCGGCAAGGCAAAGCGAAAAACGGTCTCGTGGGCTCCGGAAGGTCAACTGGAGTCAATCCTGCTGATCGAACGTGCGGTCTATGACGATGATCCAGTAGACGTCAGCCATTTGCTCTGTTTTCACGTGTACTGTACATTGATGTCGCGTGTCTTGGGCTCGTCCGATAGGGTATACATACTGCGCACAGTCTTCGCGATCTCGATCGGGGAGAAGGAGCAGCGTTGCATGCACACTTATTCGAAGAACTCATTGACTGGACGGATCCAATAAGTGAGTCGCCGAAATTATGACCCAACTTTCATAATCGCTGACTGGCGACCACCCCGGAAAAACATTGTTTTGCAGCCATCGATATCCCGATAGATATTGATCTGGCGCAACGCGGTATGCAGAGCGTGGAGAAGACCGTTCAAGAGGAACGAGAGCAGACTGCGTTGGGCGCGCTGTACATGAGCGCCGCGCAGATACCAGACAGTCCAGCCGAGCCTGCGACGATGATCCCGGAGGAGGACGTGGATGTATCCATCAAGATGATGACGGTGGGACCGGAGAGCGACATGGTTTTTTGGAGTGGAGCTGGGCAACCTCCACAAGCATCTGTCGCAGACCTCGTGAACCAACTCGCGGCGGGTGCAGGTGGCGATTATCTCATGAACGATGCCATAGCGGCAGGCGGCGGTCTGCCAGTTGGTTTCGACCCGAGCGTTCTGTCGTCCATACCGCCGGACCAGATGCAACAGTTGATGCAACAGGCGCAGGCGCTGCTCCACTCGTCGTCGGGTGGTGGACAGCCACCGCCACCGTTTGGTGGTGCGAGCCAGGCGCCGGGGTGGAATGCGTCAGGCCAGTTTCAAGAGTTCGGGCAGCAGGAGTTCGGTGGGGACGACGCCGCGACGCGAGCGCGCTGGGCAGCGGCAGGACGAGGACGCGGCGGCGGCAGCGGGGTGCGTGGTCGCGGTGGCCGGGGACGGGGCGACGAGGGCTCGTATAGAAGTAGTAAACGAAGACCATGCAGTTTCTTTGCGGAAGGAAGGCGAGCATCGATCACATTCGAATGCGAGACCGCACGAAAAAACTGACGAGTCCCCCCCTCCCTTTCCCTTTCCCTCATCACTCATTTTTCCTCCGTTTTTTCTCGCGCCGCAGATGCAGATACGGCGATCAATGCGACTTTAGTCACGAGCCGATTTTCTAGTTACGGCCCGGTTCCTACGTCTGGTTTCCCCCCCTTTGTTATTTGCATGTGACACTGTTTATTATCATACGTCGATTATATCTGGAAGTATGTAGTGTCGTCCATCAATGCACCACATGTGTCATTCCGGAATGCCCCTGTCAATCAAACGCGCGTCATGAAACAAGGTTTCTTCGCGAGCTTATTTGTCGAGCGTCGATTCGGCTAGGCTGTCGACACCACAAAACACGCAGCTTACGCCACCACGAAAACAACAGTTCAGGAGAGCTGTCGCATTAGTGGTACAGAAAGCTATAAATAACACATCGCGAACCCGAGCAACAGGAGCAAGTAAAAAGTACTTGCACGGTTCGCCTCCTGCCAAAGGATAGAACGATATATGTAAACAACCAGATACACGAGAGCGGGCTGATATGAAGACGATATCACAATATAGTTCCGACGCCTCGATAAGCGACACAAGAATATTCCACAAAAATCCGCCAGATGCTAGCCATTCCTCTTTGGTTTGCGCGTCCTTTTCGATTGTGGTTCAGCGTTGCCGATTGTCGGCGAGTTGGTATCGTTGGGCTTGCGTTTGAGGGTTGCCGCGGCCATCGTCGGGGTAGATATGGTCAGCCCCGCCTGCGAAGGAGCGGGAGGCTGATTAGGTGCTGGGGGAGCGGGGCCGGAGGGGGGGAGCTTACTCTGCTTGGAGGGAATATCAGCAGAGGGTAGCGGAGCATTTTGAGGAGAACCGCCTGATGGCACAGGATGTATGGAAACGGCGGATGATGACATGCCCGGGTATAGCGCCGAAGTCGGTGTACCACTAAAACTCTGGAAGCTCCCCGGTCCAACACCGCCTGGAACAGGACCCGTGTATGCACCATTGACATTTGGATTGTGTGCAGTCTCTCGTAGTTTCTTCGCTAGTGCCGAGAGTGCATCTACGTGGAGAACCGTGTCAGGCGGCGTATTCATATATATTCGGGAGTGGCGTAGCTACCCATCGGGCCCAGTTGCGTTTCGTTTGCGAATGCGATCAAGTCTGTCATTTGACTTACGCTCTCGGCCAGCTGTAAAAGGGAGATCGTTCAATCATTGCTCAATAGATACGTCATGTGGTGCGAACCTCCAGACACCGCATAGTGGCTTGCGGGATGCCGAAAGCGTTGACAGGTTCGCCAGGTATGGATGCATTGGGAATCAAGATGCGAGGTTCGTCCCATTGTCTGTCTTCCTCTCGTTGACCGAGAGGTACACCGTTCGGGCTCGGAGCGGGAGCGTCACGCACACGTGGCGTGGGTGGCTCGACAGCGCGTGTACCATCGATGCCGTCGAGCGAGATGAATTTTTCGTGCGTGTGCGCATCGAACTGAAGGTGATCGAATCGGAGCGTAAAGAGGGATTGCTGGGGTTGCGTGGGGTTCGTGATTGGAACGATCCAGACGTGGACTGTCAGGGGTCCTCGTAACGTAACGGTATATCCGTTGGTATACTTATACGTCCATACCGCACTGACGCACTCTACGACGGCGTGATGTTGGGCGAGAAGTCTCTCGCGCGCGCCATCGAGTGAGAGCGTCATCGACTTGACACCTGATTGCGTAGTCACAAGGAAAAAACGCGGTAATATGGGAACGCCGATTTCTGAACGCGATATCGTCGGTAATTAACGTCAACGTTGCGATTCAAGTGTCAGCAAGCGTACCAAACGGTTTGGCTTCGTTCCTCTGGTTGTCCTTCCACAAAGTGACCTTCATGATCGCTTTTGCCGTAAAGTACTCTTGCACTAGACCGGTCCAAAATGATAATTGATGTTTCTAACGATGAGATCAAAGTGAGTGACGAGACCGATGATAAGCGAGATAAGAAACTAACAAGGTGATTTTCGCTAGAAAGTTGTCCACTAAACTGTAGTAAACGAGTGAGTCCCTGACCGAGCCCCAATGAGGGGGCCATCCTGCTCATGTAAAGTGTCAAGATCTCGTTCCAAAATGTAATCGGTGTGCTCGGAACTCACACAGGGCGCGGTATAACAGTGGGGGGTTGAGGTTGAGATGTGCTTGCTTCGGTGGAAGCCGCATTAGTGACAGGGGGGTTGGCGGTCGGCCCTTGCGAGGGGCGAGGTGCTATAGGCTGCTGGACCGAGGGCGACTGTCGCCGCTGACGCGGCGACGACTGAGGCTGGGTATGGGGGGTTATCCGAACAGAAGGAACGAGCGCGGATGAAGAAGGGGGGAGCTGTGATTGAGAACTCCGGGGAGTCAGTGATGGTCCAGCTTGTGATGGTGGACGGCCTGGGAGGCCTTGCGGCTGAGACTGTGGCCGTTGCGGTTGCTGCTGCACGTGTGCAGCAGCCATGGGATCTGACGGGGAATGACGATGAGGCGGTGGCATTTGTCGTGGTTGTACAGAGCTCCCGTGCGCAGTGCTAGGATGTGACGGGGGACGTGTGGGTGGGGGAGGATTGGATTGTGAGACAAAATGACTGCTAAAGCTGTCATTTTGCTGAAGCTGCTCGAACTGCTGCGCGGGGGTAGGCTGAAATGAGGAGCGAATTTGGTTAGAGGTATTTTGGAGACCATCGCTGAGGGACTGGGATATTTCGAGAGCATCGTTTTGGGGCACGGGTTGAGTGAAGGGAAAGGGGGCGGAGTTTGGTATTCGACCTAAACTGGCGACCATGTTCGGGGAGAAATGGTTGTTCTGGAGGCTAGCGAAGGCGCTCTCAGGGTGGCTCATCGCGCGGGTACCGGGGGGTTGAGATGGGCCAGGCTGGCCCATGATCATGTTGGAAGTAGCATGCTGCTGCTGGGAATGTGGGCCTGGACGGGGAGAAGAGGAAAGGGAGGGAGCATGGTGGGGATGGCCGGGCACGGGGGGTTGGAAGGAATTTTGAGATAAGGGCTGCTGAAGACCCGCCTGCGGCATCCCGGGGGGTTGGGTTAGACTGTTCATGATCTGGGATTGCGCAGAGGGAGCCCTGAGAGAGTTCTGAGGCACGGCAGTAGCGCCCGGAGGACGGCCCATTAAATCTGGAGAGTTTGATGCGGGGACGGGTAAGCGAGCGATGACAGACTGCTGGGGAGGGGGACGAAGGTGGGCAGCCATGTTAGACTGTGGATTGATGATGCCGTTGAGAGAGGGCTGGGCGGGATGCATGGGATGAGATGGGGCTTGGTTGAGGCCCTGAGGATGAGACTGTACACGGCGAACCGGTACGCCATTCATGGCTTGCGGCATCACGCTTGCAGAGAAAGCCATGGATTGGAGCGGGTTATGTCCGAGCTGAGACATATGGGAAGGGGCGGGGGGGGCTGCGGATGAACTCATCTGTGGGTTCTGACCCTGCTGCATTGGGTTGGTACGCATCGGATACCTGGGTGCGGTCCCTTGGAGGGCGGAAGGGTTGTTGTTCTGTACGGCGGAGGTCGCGAGCATGGCCATGGAATGATTGGAGGGACCGATGGACTGGGACTGCTGCTGGGATGGAAGGAAATGGGGTGGGTTGCCGGGCATCTGGGAGAGCTGGGGCATGTTCTGCTGGGGACGCAGCATGTCGGGGTGACCACGGACGTTCATGGCGACTCGGCGGGCGAAAAAAGCGGAGGACCTCCGGGGACGGAGTCACAGCAGGGCGCGCTCGGGGAAGCGGCGGGGAAGACGGCCGAGCAAAGGGTCAGAGACGGCCGTCGGCGAGTCGGGGGGCGGGGGCGGGGCCGAGCACGGCGGGAATCAACGGAGGGATATATGATAAACGAGAAAAAAAAATAAAAGCAAGATATATGATAATTGGGATATTTTCTGCAGAGGGACGTTGGACGAGCACGTCGACGGCAGACACCAACTTGCGCGCCATCCACACTCCCACACCCTCTGCCACGTGCGCGTCCCTGCCACAACCATGGTCCGGAGACTGAAACACCACGAACAAAAACTCGTCAAGAAAGTCGACTTTCTCGCCGTGCGTGTCCCCGTCTTGCCCGCCGAGACCACCCCCGGACCCCCCCGTGCAGTGGAAGCAGGACGACAGCGTGCGCGAGATCAAGGTCGTGCGCAGATACCACCTCCGCGACAGGCGAGACTACCACACGTAACTCGTCTTTCCCCCCCCCCGACGCCGCTGACCGTCCCAAGTTACAACAAGCTGTGCGGCGCACTCCGCTCCCATGCGCACCGTCTCTCCATGCTGCCCCCCCAGGACCCCTTCCGTGCCCACATGGAGGGCCAGCTCCTCTCCAAGCTCTATGACATCGGCGTCCTCAACTCCCACGCAAAACTCAGCGACGTCGACAACAAACTCACCGTCGCCGCATTCTGTCGCCGTCGCCTCGCCGTTTTCATGTGCATGTCCAAGATGGCTCAGTCCGTCAGTGCTGTACGTACCTTCTCCCCGTCCCCCTCCCCACGCATCCACACATGCCCAGGCCGCCAAGTTCATCGAGCAGGGCCACGTCCGTGTCGGCCCCGATGCAATCACCGATCCCGCCTTTCTCGTCACAAGGCACGTCTTCTTCGCCCCATCACGTCCCTCGCCCTCACCTTCTCTCCAGGCACATGGAGGATTTTGTCACCTGGGTCGACACCTCCAAACTCAAGCGGACAGTCATGGCATACAACGACGAGGTCCGTCCCACCGTGGTCTTGGCCATGTCCTCGCTGACGTCCTCTAGCTCGACGATTTCGACCTGCTGTGAGCCCATGCCAGCATCCCGGCGATCTCCCCGTCCCTGTCCCTCGGCGGTCTTTGCACGGAAATACTCCACAGGCGCCACCACATTGCGTAGTAGTCTTTCCGTATTCACCAGCGTACCAACGCCGATACCTGTATTGTACTGTGTAGCTCGGAGCTCATGCAATGTCACGCGAGCTGTCGCCGCGTCAAACATGCCCGCTTGTTGCCAGTCGTAATTCTGGCCAACACGGCTCGCCAAAAAGTCTTGCGTTCCGTCCATAACCATAACCATTCCTCTTTCCTTTTATTCTCATACCCGTCTCATTCACTAGCGGGGGCGTAGCGTTTCGACCACGACGATGGCCGAAGCAGGCGAAGGAAACATCAAGGTCGTGGTGCGATGCAGGCCCCTCAACGGTCGCGGTACGCCTCATGCGCGCTCCACCCTCCGTCGCTCACCCGCCCTTTTCCCCTGTCCCTCGCTCCAACCGACCATGCAGAGCTCGCAAGGGGCGCAAAGCCGCTCATCCGCATGCAGGGCAATCAAACGTTCCTGGACCCTCCCGAACACGGGTCCTCTCAGGACACGAAGCGTGCCACGGAGCGGAAAACGATGGCGTTCAGCTTCGACAAGAGTTACTGGTCTGCAGGTCCTCGCGACGAGCCAGGCTACTGTTCTCAGCAGACCTTGTACGACGACCTGGGGAAGGAACTGTTGGACCACGGGTTTTCCGGATTTAATGCATGTATTTTGGCTTGTGAGTCCCTTGCCGTGTCGCCTTCCGGAGTGCTGAGATGCGATGCGCGTGTCTAGATGGACAGACTGGTGAGTGGCTCCCATCTCGACCATGAGATGTTTACCGACCGGCCTCGATAGGTTCTGGCAAGTCTTATAGGTATGTTCTATGTTTGACTGTGCGTGCGCCCGACTTTTGACCTGGCCGTCGGATAGTATGATGGGATGTACGTGCTTTGCAGACCCGCCGTCGCACTCGTTGACCGCCCCACAGATGGGCCGGACAAAGGAATTATACCCTTAACTTGCTCGGAGTTGTTTGTACGCGTAGAACAGAAGAAGGCCAGGGATCCGAATGTCCATTTCTCAGTAGAGGTATCTTACATCGAGGTATGTTTCCCTACTCGTTCGGCGTCCCTCGTGCGCAACCCGGCATCTACAGATATACAACGAAAAAGTGCGCGACCTCCTGAACCCAAAGAACACGGGGAACCTGCGTGTTCGAGAACATCCAAGTCTGGGACCGTACGTCGAGGATCTTTCCAAGTTGGTCGTGAGCAGTTACGACGAGATGATGACGCTTATGGACGAGGGGAACAAGGCGCGGACGGTCGCCGCTACCAACATGAACGAGACGTGAGTCGTCATGTCGTGCTCTCCGCATTCGCTTGGGATGCCGAACATGCAGTCATTCAGGTCGTCCCGATCACATGCCGTGTTCACACTGCTGTTGACCATGAGGAAACACGACGTCGACACGAACCTAGATACCGAGAAAGTGTCCCGAATCAGGTCTGTGCTGGCCTCTGGAATGTGGACGTGTCCCCAGCTGATGTCCACCCACAAGCTTGGTCGACTTAGCGGGTTCGGAGAGAGCCAATTCGACGGGGGCGACTGGTCAACGTCTCAAAGAAGGTGCAAACATCAACAAGTCGCTCACGACGCTCGGCAAGGTCATTTCATCGCTCGCCCTCGCGAGTCAGGACGCCACGAAGAAGGGAAAGAAAGGCAAGGGCGACGAGTTCATCCCATATCGCGATTCGGTGAGAGCCAAAGCACATCTGTTTCCCCGGAGCTGACAGATGCGCCGTCGAATCGTAGGTGTTGACATGGTTGCTCAAGGACAGTTTGGGCGGAAACTCGAAGACGGCGATGATCGCCGCCATCTCGCCCGCTGATTACGAGGAGACGTTGAGCACCCTGCGGTATGCTGATCAGGCAAAGAAGATCAAGAACAAGGCTGTCGTGAATGAAGACCCGAACGCCAAGCTCGTGCGTGAGCTCAAGGAAGAGTTAGAATTGCTCAGAGGTGCGTGTCCCATGTGAATCGTCGCGTAGCGTGTCGTCGATTGACTTGACTACAAGCGCGCGTGGCGAGCTCGAGTGGAGAGGATACCTTTGACCCACATATACCCCCGGAGAAACAGAAAGTCACGTATCAAACCAAAGACGGAAAGATCAAGACGGTCACCAAGGCGGAGCTGCAGGAACAGATGGAAGCGAGTGAAAAGTTGATGCAGAGTCTGAACGAGACGTGGGAAGACAAGTTGACGAGGACTCAGGAGGTACAGAAGGAACGGGAAAAGGCGTTGGAGGAACTAGGCATCACAGTAGAGAAGAACCTCGTCGGCGTACATACCCCGAAGAAGGTCAGTATATTGTAGGCACTGAACTAGCATGACGCTGACTTTTCTTCTGTAGATGCCTCACTTGGTGAATCTGGTGAGTATCATAATCGCTGACAGCATTGGTCCACACGCTGAGCGCACACGCTTTCCGTTCAGAACGAAGGTGAGCTTTGGTTTTGCTTCATTCTTGTTCCTGCCGACGATTCGGTGGATAGATCCATTGATGAGCGAATGCTTGATATACCAGCTCAAACCTGGGCGTACCATGGCACGTTCGCTTTTCCTCGGCGTTGTTTGAATGCTCAGCCTGGGAGAACAGGTTGGCCGCATGGACAGCGAAAAACCGGCAGCGATTCGGCTCAGTGGAGACAACATATCCGAAGAGCACTGTGCATTCGAGAATGTCGACGGCAAAGTTACGTTACGCGCCACGCCAGATAGCGTGACGGTAAGTGCGCCATCGAGAGCCGACACAAACGACTGACTCAGTCCCGTAGTTCCTGAACGGAAAACAGATTTCTCCAGGTCAGGTGAGTATCACGATAATGTTTGAAGGGCTTGTTGCAATTGTGTCTGTAGCCGTACAAGCTACGGTCTGGTTATCGAATCATTCTCGGTGCGTCAATTTGCCGACGTAGTTGGTACCGTCCGTATCGCTGATCGACGCCTGAACAGGGGATAATCACGTTTTCCGGTTTAACAACCCTGAAGAGGTTCGAAAACAGCGTGATCGAGCGACAGCACGATCGAATCTGCACTTGAGTGTCTCCGCTACGGACCTCGAAGGCGCCGAGACCAATGCTACGCCGTCGACCCGTCCTCCATCTAGAGCCTCATCCGCGGGCGACGCCGACGTAGACTGGAACTTTGCCAAGCGGGAGGCTGCTTTGGCGCGACTAGGCCTCGATCCGACGCTGGACAACCTTCCGGACGAAGAGATTAACAAACTGTTTGAACGAATCACCAAGGTCAAGACGATGCGCGACCATAACTCGAAGCCGCGACCCGAGAGTAGTCTCAGTCAACGTGACGACGTTTGGAGCGAGTCGGGTCGGCCATTTTCTAGCGACGCTGCGACGGACGATACCAGTGTCGACGCTGGACCGAGCCACGGAAGCCCTGATGTGGATGGGCCCCTCAAGGACGTTCAACATCAGCTTGAATCTCGACTCCAGGCTATATCGGAGTCCAACGAAGCCGAAGACCTCAAAGTGGAAAAGGACCACATGGAACATCAGCTGAAGATGGTTCAGCAACAGCTCAGACGACTCATCAACGCACGTGCGCACGGAGAATCGGAAGACGATATCGTCGGATTCGAGCCAGTCATCTATACGGCGAAACAGCTCCGTTTAATACGCAAGGTCTTGGACAAATGGCGGGCGCATCGCTCATTTTCCATGGCTGAGACCGTCTTGTCTAACGCCGTCCTTGTCAAAGAGGCGACAGTTATTAGGTACGGGGTTTCTGTAAGGTCGACAAAGAAACTAGGCTGAATTCTCCAATTTGAATTGTTGTTTTCAGCAAGGAGCTTGGCAAGGGTGTTTCATATAATTTTACTATCGCATCCGGTGGATCGCTGGCGGCGCCGACCTCGGGGGTAGACAATATCGGAAGCCTCGATGGGTTCGGTGACGTTGCTGATCCTCGGCTCTCCTCCGAGACGCAACCATCTGTTGCCATCAAGGTTCTTGACAAGAAACATTGCGCGATTTACACATGGTCTCTAGATCGCCTTCAGCAACAGCTGCAACGGATGCGAAATCTAACGACTTACATCGATAGACCATCGTATACTCAGCATTTCAGCTCCGATAGACCCTTTTACGACTCGCCCCCGCCCCAGTTTTCCTTTATCGGCAATGCCTTGATATCCCTGGCACCCCTTTCACGTCGACTTTCTTCGTCCTCTATAGTACCGATATTCTGCCGTTACACTGCGGAAGCCATCGGTTCCTGCAGGGTTGACCTCAAGATATCCAGCGTAATTCAGATGACCTTGAAGCATCATCCATCGGGATCGACCTCCTCGACCAGGCCCAGCTCTCCAGCTCCGTCCCTGTTGTCTTCGGGGAGCAAGATCAGTTTCTTCTTGACCATTGATTCAATCAAAGGTCTTTCGTCCCACGACTTTGCAGCCTTGCATCTGCAGGTGCGATTATCCTCGTTTGTGGGCCCATCACTGGCGAACGAGGAGATATTTACGTCCTCTGTGCTGGATATGGAAGCGTCGTTATCTGAACTCAAGTTCCGGCGGACGTTTTCTATCGTTGCGCCCACCAAGGTTATCAATTACCTGAGACAGGGTTACGCGCCCATTGAATTTTTCGCAGCCGTCAAGCCGACGTACTTGGAGCGCCTGGAAAGATGGGATGAAATGCGGGAGCTGCGGGTCCACCCGCAGCCGCCTTCCCCCCGGAGCCAAGCGGACGACCAGTCGTTAACGAGCACGCAGATGATGCGACGGTCTGAAACAGATTTCGTCATCGAGCAACTCCATGACGTTGCAGCTCGCGTCCAGATCCGAGAGCTCGCTGCGAATGGGGAGTATGTTCCTGTCCCAGTGGTTTCTCAGGGAAGTCTCGATCCGGGTGCATTCTTCCTCCATCAGGGATTACAACGGCGCATCTTCCTGGAACTGTCGTCCGACTCTGGACCTCAACTCCCTTGGTCAGATGTTATCAAGGTCAAGCTGGGAAACGTACGACTGCTTGATCCGAAGGGACGAATACACGATTCAGCGTCGAAGGCCATGGCCACCCTGCCGTTACTCGCGGACCAGACGGTCGAGTTCAAGTCTGACGGGACGGGGTCGTTGACGTCGGAAGCCCTATGGGATTCCAGCGTTCACGACTCTGTACTGCTGAACCGCGTCACGACGAACCCTTATCGTGTCATTCTGCAGCTCCAGTGGGCCGTCGTGGTGGAGACGTGTAGCGAACCGGTTCAATTCTCGATGGATATCGCCGTGACGATGCAAACCCGAGATGCTCGCCCACCGAATCGATTCCTTACCTTCCTTAGCTCAGGAAAGATCCTCTCAAGGATGAATTCGATATTCAAAATCCGACTATCCCCGCCCCTGACACGCTCTCCTCAGGACCTCTGGCGTCTTGACACATCGGAGAAATACGTGCGTGGAGAAGAGGTGTTACAGAACTGGAAGCCGAGAGGCATTTCGGTCGTGGAGGACTACAACCGTCTCGTCAAAACGGAACGAAGAGCTGCGGACGTGCTGGCTGTTCGTGTCGTGCTGGCATCCTCCCGTGCGATGTCACGGCCTGCCCCAAACGGATCAGACGTATGGGGTTCGGATGCCTTGCTGCAGAAGACCATCACGCTCTGGCAAAAACGCTTCGGACATCCAAACGAGGTGTGTGGCATCCCCCGGTACGGAAAGTCGCGAGCCCCTGATGCGGTTCTCTTGCTATAGATTATCCTCAGTCAAGTACCATCGGAGACAGAGAAGCTCCCCCTTCCTTCCAAAGCGAGCAGGATCCCTGATGATACTGTCAAACTAAATTCTACTGTGACGCTGGTGCCACGCAGGTTCGTCCTCAACATGTTTCAGGAGGCTAAATGCTAATGTCGAGAGAACGTTTTTCCTGTATAGCGACGGCCCCACAAAGAGGGGTTATCTGCTCATTCTGACAGATGCCAGCCAAGATACTTGGGTCAAGCGCTGGTTTGTCCTTAGAAGGTGAGTGTTAGTTTTCTTTGCTTGCGCCACACGTCCTTTACATTCTACGTAGGCCTTATCTGCACATGTACACCAGTTCCGACGAAATCGAGGAAGTTGGCGTACTCAGCCTTAACGGGATGAACATCGAATGCGACTCTAACAAGGAAGCACTTCTTGGAGTGAGTCCAAGGCATGTTATGTTGATTCCCTCGTCTGATGTCTGCATGTAGAAACAATTTTGTTTCACGCTCTTTACCGCTGCTAACTCACACGTGCTTGCCGCACCATCGTTGAAGGAATTACAATCATGGACATCGAAGCTAGACCCTACCGGTTCCAACCTCACCTAGACGCTTCCCGTCACACGGAACCGCTATCTTTCTCGTCTTCTGGTTTCCCTATCTTATTCAGCTCATGCTTGTCTACACGTATACCATAGTAACCATACAAATTGTGTTTTGTGTTATGTCTGACTTGCCTGATGTATCGAAACGTAGGAGTTTGTGGCGCGCAACGCCTTGTTTGGCGTTGGCGTGAGTGTGCACGAACATACTTACTTGCACACACTTCGGTCGGAGCCGCCCATTGAACGCCTCACATATGGGAAATCACTTGATGGGGAAGAGCCGCACGCACCCAGGTCCAGGTAGCAGTAGTGACTGCGTCCTCATAACCCCCACCATGCGATAATCTGATGGCACTTATTCATCGAGGCAGATCATCGAGTACACACAGTCCACGCGACGGAAGACGATGCATGGGACCTTGTTGCCCTAAATGAACTTCGAAGAAGACGACGACGATACATTACAGTAATACGTCCCGGGCGGACACCCGACTCGGTGCATTGCCAAACGCGGTTGATGCCGCGTACATCATGAAGTCCTTCGTGGCGCTCCTTCGCCGGTGAGTCTTCGGAAGAACAGACCGACTCGAAGAGTGCGTCATCGTTACGACCTCGTCGTCGCGCGGAACATAGCCGTTATAGTTTGGCGCACGACGAGATCCGCTGGCAAACCTTGTACAGCCCGAAGCAGGGACGAAAATATTGTGAGAGCTCCTCTTCCGAAACGTTTGCGGACGCGGCGAGCGTGTATTAGCGTGAGTAACCCTTCATTACGACCATGTGCAACACACTGCCACCGGATGCCGTTCTTTGCTCGCGCGAGCCTGCGTGACCAGGGGCCGTGCGAACCTTGGCGCCTGATGCTCTACTGACCATCCAAACCCCTTCAGCCTTGCCAACGTAATGCGACCGGGAGGCGCTCTCAGGCCCGTCCCGCTCCTTCACGTTCCGTCAGGGTGGCCGCGATTCGCGCTTGCAATTTTTTTTCCCCTCGTGGTCTCTTTTGTTCCCGGTGTGTGGGCACTTTCTCGCCGTTTGGCCTCCAATTGCATCGCTCACGGACGCGACTGTCCGTAACTGGATACGCGATCACCATTCAATTGGTTGCTCAGCGAAGTTGCCGTGTGCTGCCAGCGGGTAAACATCGGCTTTTTCGGACATCGCTTTGGTGGGCGCCTCCTTTCCCCTCCGTAAGAAGATCGTCGCACGTGCGGCGGGCGAAGAGAGGGCAGGATCGACTCATTTCGGGTTCTCGACCATTTGGGAAAGATGCCAGTGGATGGGTCCGGCAGTGAGTAGCATCGATAAGCGCTTTCCGAACAAACGCTCAATAGACCGCATCCCAGCGACCAGAAGGTGACGTGACGTCGGGCAGCACCGGATGAGCATCGGACGCGTAGGGTCATTGAATTGAACACCTTGACCTGGTAGGGACAAAAATCAGTCTCGGTTCAAACTCATACCAAATACGTTTTTCTGCGATAGCTCGCAGGTCTGTGTCTTCTTGGCGTTTTAGGAAAGAAATTACCGGCTGGGTGGGTCCTGCGCCTTGATGCTTATGGGTCGTGCCACGCACGAACAAATGAAACTGGTCTGCCGACCCCATGTACAACTGTCAACTCTGAATCATCAATCATGATGCCACTGGAGTAAAAGCGAAACTCATCATCCAAGACGCTCGGTAGTCAACCTATTCACGTGCCATCGTATCCACATCGCAGTCTAGGCGAGAGCGCGTGAATCCGAAGGGCTCGGGTCCGACACGCGCAAACCCGCCCAATGACGATAGTGCGGTCCGGAGGTACTGTTGACCCACGCTGAGCACCACTGCCAGGAGATACCAAACTTCACGATGATGATGGTGCGATCCAGTATAGATCGCGTGTCACGTCCCCACAAGCACAGCCCCGTGGCACGCAGGGTCCAAGCGCGATTATTGACGGAGGCAAACACGACTCTGTCCCTTCGCTGGGAGGATCGCCAGAGGCGACGTTTCAACGTAGCCTGCGGTCGACCCTCGATCAAATCCGACGGCGGAAACGGGTCGTCTGGCCTGCCGGACATCGCTTCTTGGCCATGATGGCATGGTCCAGGGCGATCTGCGTTGCGTTGGACCTGCGTTGCAAGTAGTTGCGTAGGGCAGGTCGAAACCCTAGAACTCGAACTAATTACTCGTTCGCATTCGGCATCTACGCCGTATATGCGACCGGCCTGTCGCTTAGATTAAAGCTGGTCACGTAGCACGATTGTCGAACGATCGAGTGACGTTCGTGGTGGACCAAGTATTCCTCAGCCGTTGATGAATTCAAGTCGTTCACAGCGATGTGGCAGGAATGCGTGTGCCAAAACGCGCCGGCCCAATCAAGATCGATCCAACTTGCCAAAAAAAGTCATGTGGATGTGCGGATCACGGCGGAGACATCGACTGCAGGCAAACGTCTGAACGGTGGGACATTCGTACGCACGTAACCACGTTGAACAGGCAAGTCCGTGCGATAAGGTATGGTCAAGAAGAGACATAGAGACCAGGAACACCAAATGCTACACTTCGCATGTGACAAGGCTGCGGACACAATTTGATAATCGCAGTTTCCCCGTAATACAGCCGCGATGTTCCTTATGGAACAAAGTGCAGTAGAGTCCTTCCGAACAGGTGCAACCCACACATGAAGCTTGGGAGTTTTGCAAGGTGAAGGATTTGTCCGTTCGGTGACTATGTATTCGTTATACTACGTATCAGAATTCAGAATTTAGTGCGATCGATTGTCATTGGAGATAGTAAGATATAATATAAGGATATGATACTTTGGATACAGCGGGTCTCGGCTCCACAAAGATACAAGGAACATAAAAGTATAGTAATGATGTACGATAAAGTGCATCTAGTAGCAACGAATAGAACGAAACTTAGGGCTTAATAGTCATCTAATCGCAGGAAATTGGGCAGTCGCTCTGAATCATGACCGTAATCAGCATCTGAGCCTGGGCAAGGGTGACTTTGCACTTACTGGCCGTATGAACGTCAGCATGTGACAAGTGATATACCCTTTGGCAAATCCAGCTCCCGCATAAGCGAAGAGATATTGCCATTTACGCTTGAATGCTTCGTATTCGTGGACATCTTTCAATGCTGGATAGTCCTTGATGATCAAATCTTGCCTAACGTTTGTCTCAAGGCGCCGGCCCCATTCACGAAGGGTCCGAGGGTAGTCTGTGAACAAAACATACAAGTTCGGACGAGTTCGTAAAAGGAAAGAAGTTTTCTTACGTGCAGCGTGATTCTCAACTCCTTCGAGAGTGAACCTGCCCTCTGAGCCAGTGTTTGCGGCTTCGATCAACGCAGTTGCGCTAGGCAAGCATGAATTGGGCCACATGTATCGGCGCATGAAATCCTCGGGTCTGACATAGCATATTGTCAGTGATGCGACGATCTCGTGGTATGTCACTCACTGATAGCCCGAATATCTTGATTCTGGGAATGTCGACGCACTGACGACGACAGTCGCGTTTCGAGACTTCAAGGCGAAATCTACAAGCTTGAAGTACGTGTGGTAGTGCTTGGAGCCCACGTGCTAATATTATTTTGATATGAGCGAGCGTGCGAAGTAACAGGTGCGATGGTCCTGACCTCCAACATCTCGATACTAACGAACGCATCAAATGCTTTCTCGAACTCTGCGGGGATCGCACGATAGTCCATCAAATGGACTCGGATGCGGTCCTGAAGACCAGCGGCTTTGATCCGCTCTTCCGCAAGAGCCTTTTGCTCCATTGACAATGTCAGGGTGTCGACTTCACAGCCGAAGGTCCGCGCAGCCTGATATGCAGAAAATCAGTAATGACGTCAGGAACAAAGGCAGCTCGATCACCTCAATGGCCAGTCCACCCCACCCCGAGCCGAATTCCAAAATACGGTCTCCAGGCTTTGCCTTGGCCTTTGTCAGCACATAGCGAATTTTGCGAAGTTGTGCGGCCTCCAGATCGCCTGGGAATGGACCGTCGATCAAGTCCCCACGGACACCACCTTCAGCATCGCTCCACAGCGCGCACGAGTACATCATTTCTTTGCTGAGGAATGCCTGACGTACCATGTCAAAAGCGCTACGAGGCGATGTTGTTTACGACGTACCTTGAAAAGCTCGTTAGATTGGTCGTAGCTGGCGATCGCGTTCAGGCGCGCGCGAGAACGCGTCTGCCCTAGGAAGGCGTTCGAAATGCCGGAAATCGCAGACGAAATGCGGCTGATGGTGGAGGACAAGCCATCCATCCCGGACTCGTTCTCGAGCCACAGCTGACGGAAGTAAGTTTCAAGATCTTGAAGATGTAAGAAAGTAACATACATCCATCACAGCTTTGAGGCTGTTGACTTCGACATCGCCGACCATGTAAGCTTCGCTGACTGAAACAGTGTCAGGAGATCAAAATGGAGTAGATAGTGGTAATACTGACAGCCCAGATCTTGTGAACTGAGGCTAAAGTCAGTGCACGTGTATTAGTCCAAGCGCGGAAACACGTACAAGAGGACCCGGGTCCAAAAGTCGGGGTTTGTGACCTTGAGGTAGGCCTCGTTGCAGCCCTTGGAGCGCGTGCCAAAGTGGTAGACGCCCTCCGAGTCTGCGACGGTCAAGTAACCTCGCGTGATAGCCCTGTCGAGGACGGAGAGGACGGAATTGCGGGCTGGAGGGGATTAGGACACACGGGGAAAGCTTGAGATCGAGCGTCGTACCGTAGCTGGACAAGAGCAACTTTGGCTTGGGGAAGACGATGGATATGGAAGGGGGTGAACGATAGAAGTTGGCCGCCGACGAGAACGTCAGGGGAGAGGATGTGGCGGCGTTCAACATGGGGGGCGAAGGGGCGAAGAGGATGGGGGGACATGGGGCGGGGCGGGTGCCCCTTTATACGTGGTACGGAGGGCCACATTTTGAAAATTATTCAGTAATGATGTCCGGAAAAAACAGAGGGTGAGTAGATTGCCTGCTTGTGCCCGTTGAAGGATTCGCGAGAGATCATGGGATCTCAGATCTACAGATGAAGACGGAGGCACACAGATCCGTTGACAGGCGGACGCTGTGTCACTGCTCGGGTGATCCAGGCTGCTCAAAGTCCAGCCGTGTCCTTCCTGTCAGGGTTCCAGGCGAACGGGAACTCGCGAAGCCTAAAAATTGCCAGCCAGTCCGTCGTGAGGGCATGGGCCAAGGGTCCAAACTATCTCGACACCCAAAACAACGCTCTCCCACGTGGTTACGCGCTCAAAGGGTCACACCAGCGATACAATCGGGTCAGGGTCAGGTTTCACCGAACGGATCTTGCGACCCGGGTCTCACAGCTCGTCTGCCCGGATCCCACCTCCCGCGGTCCGATTACAACAAGTGAGCCCCAGAGTTAATGTCGCCGTGACTCACACCTTGTAGAAGTTCAACTCTGTAATCGTTCAGCTCTCAAGTTTCGACGCTTTTCATTGTTTCCGTGAACAGCACCGAGACAACGATAAGCCGCCGAGTCTCCAGACAAATGCCTGAATGCCAGGTGGAGTCTCACTCATGATCCGGAGCAATTACTGCCCCGTGGTTTCATGCCGTTCCGTTGGCGAGGCACACCACATGCTCTACCAGAGCACAACAGGCGACACCGCTCCTCGGACGGCCAGATGGGCTACGGCTAGTCATATTGCCGCCTTGTCTCTCCCCGCCCTCCTTGGGCGTCCATTGCTAGCGTGTCGGTCTCACGGGGCGCCAATCCCGCTGACAACTAACCATGCTCCTTATGTTTCCACGGCTCACCATTGGCCGCTTGGTGTTAACTCGCGTGCTTCGCACGAGATAAACCGTCGTTCCAACCCTCTGGATACTCTTGGGCGAAAGATTCTCCCATGTAAATCCGGTTCCTATGCAAGCGGCATGGGGAGCGCGACACGTCTGACTAGTCGCTGGGAAGGCCTTTCCTTCCATCGCCGCATGTCGACCATTCGCCCTGGAAGCATTAATCACCGCTCCGCCACGGACACCTCTAAATACTAGGCTTCTCCGTTTGCATACTTCCCTGCGATATCATCGCTAGACAACCGAACCGACACACGCACCAATTCTCGCTTCGTTCTTGTCAAACCATCCAGCTTCGTCCCCGCGAGATACACAACCAAGTATGCGAGCGTCGTACGCACAGGCCTTTTCGTCCCTAGTCATCAGCGCGGCGACCGACGTCATGAGCATAGCCCTTGTCTACTAGCATGAAACTTCTCTCAGGATATTTTCCCGAGATAAGCGGTGAGAAAGTTCACAATGCAATGTTAAAGCCTAATACTCATGCTTATCACACCTCCATTGAGGGCTCCGTGCCCTCACGGCTTCCTCATCTAAAATCGTGTCGCCCAGGGCTGCGAGTGTTGCCAGTAAGTTCTGATGGCCTTCCATACGGGAAGATCCGAATCTCCTTTCCTTTACACTCTTTTGACATAGTATCTTTCGACCGATGTCAAGTATAGCGCGGCCATGTACACATTCGGTAGGCAGACTTTAGGTCTTCATGAACCAAGACTGTCCGAGACACTGCTTTTTTACGTCACGAGGGCGGCAAAGCTTCAGAGTCTAGACTCAACCACATCTTAAATAAGTAGTCGCAATAAACTGCGTGCAATTCCTTCATGGGAGCACGCAACTCAAGCAGCATGATAGCAGTTTACTGGGTCGTTAATCAACTTCTATTCTCCCTCAATAGCAGTGATCTTCGACTGATCTTCAACCACGTTCGACATCGAGCACTTATCCCGTTTCTTTGCTTACTGACCACGTGCCAGCACAGCAATGGATAATTCCGTCAACGTCGATGCTGAAAGCACGGATGTGAAAAACACTATACAATGGACTCAAAATATTTGTACTTTTCAGTCAACGAGTAAATGCCGACCCCCGATTTCGTAGCCCCCGGTCGAAGCCGGCATCGAGTAGAACATAGATATGTATCACTCGTAGAATTCTTGCTTGCTTGCTTGTTGGGACGGAGATTCGTGTCCGTCACACAGTAACCTGCTGCTTCCGACAAAATCTCGATCCGACACGACTGAAATACGACGGGCGTGCAAAGTATTGGAAACGTACGAACTCGGAAACCCCGAACTACGTGGGGCGTGGTTCTCCCGATGGCATCGATTGACTCGTGCGGCGCGGGCTGGTTACCCTCGAATCACGCATCCCGTCATTGCACTCTTTGAGAACCCGCGCCGCTGTCACGTTTACGTGTCGTCTCACGACCGAGGCCACAGCGGGGGGTTCCCGTGCTAGGACCGCAGTTCACGATCGCAAGCCATACTGCAGGATCCGAGAGGTGATCCATGGAAGCGAAGCGAATGGCGGCGATAGACCGATGGGCTGCGATGGGCTAGCCATTGAAGAAGATGGCCGCGTAGAACGGATCGAGACCTACGGCGGGTGCAAGGCGCACGGCGGTGTTGAGCCTGACATGAGGGAGAACGTTCTGCAGGTCGCCGGTTTGTCATCGTTCGTTCGAAACTGGCCTCGAAATAACTTTAAACGGTAATCTCAGGAACTTTCGTGAGAAGAACTGTGAGCGGACCTATAAAACGAGCAGAGTCCGTGACATGTTTCGATCAAAAAGGATGAATGGTGAACATCCTCAGACGTCCAGGATGGTCGGTTTAGGCACGAAAGCCGTGCAGAAATTAGGGTTGACAGCGACCAGTAGTATATGCTAAGCTGCAGTGGTGCTTGTGATACGCCCCGATAGACCAGCGGCGGTGGAACTGTAATATAACCGGTGCGCAACATCGTGTACAATCCAGTCAAGGCCAGCTACCAAGTTTTGGCCAGTGACTGCACTGCATGACCAGATCTTCCAAGGGTGGGATTTGATTCCTGGCAAGTCGAGCAACTGGGGGCGACGACTGGGATAAACTGCTACTCGCGAACAAAATGGTACCACATACATAACGGATTTCCTCGTCAGTCATCGACCCTTGTATGTCTTGCTTGTTTGCGAAAACGAGAAGTGATGCACCAGCCAACCTCTCGAGGTACGTGAATCTCGGAGATGGGTAGGCATTAAATTATCCTCACATCCTCGAGAAGTAGGCTGTGAAGCTCCTCCTTGCAATCCTGAATCCGCATGCGATCTCCCGAGTCTACAACCCAGACGATGGCATCTGTTTGCTCGAAATAGTTACGCCAATATGGTCTGAGAGTTCTCTGTCCTCCGACGTCCCCTGTTCACCTATTAAATGCCCGGGTGTTTGGGTCGAAGATAACAAGATACACACAAATGTTGAGCGTGTAGCTGGGGGTAGGATCACAGTCGGAAAAGCGCTCGTTTGAGCACAGATTGTGGCATCTGCGGATCTTCTCGACACTTACTTTCTGTGAATGAACGTCTTGATGTTGAATCCCAGAGTCGGGCTGATGCTCGAGATGTTCTCGCCGTTGATCTTCTTCAAGATGGTGGTTTTGCCGGCATTGTCAAGGCCACTGCGAGTCCTGAGGAAGCAAGACGTGTAGGGGAACGACATGCATACAGGAACAGGATCCGCATCTCCCTCTCCTTCTGGCGGCTCTTCCTTATGATGGTGAGGAGGCCCATGATGATCGTGCAAACGCCGAACCTAACAAAGGATGTGGTAACTTCGCAAATGCAAGCTCCGCGGCCGACAATTCCAATCTCCGAACGAAGCCGCTTCGGCAAGATAGGTCGTCTGCCAGTTCGTCGACGCTTTTTTACCTACTGCGCCGTCCGCGCGTCCGCAAGCGATGCCCCCGAAGAATAAAGGGAAGAAAACAAAGGGAAACGAGGACGATTACTGGTCAGCCGGTTACGATCGATCTCGGAGATCACGACTGAACGTCGCAACCGCGTTAGGGACAAGGTCGGCCAGTCCGTCGCGAACAAGGGTCCCGCCACACCGCAGATCGGCGACTCCGATGGAGAGGACGCGCCGAAAATAAATGCGCGGGCTGGTTTCTCCACGTTCGGGGCTCTCTCAATGCAAGACGATGGTCCACCGGAGGTGGACGAGAACCAAGACTTTGGTGGCCTCATGGTGCGTTGGAGGATCACGCTCGCGCTCCGTCAGTCTGTCACGACCTTGGTATTACCATGCAGTCTGCCATAAAGGCATCGGCAGCGAAGGGGAAGAAGGATAAGAAGAAAGTCAAGAAAGTGCAAGAAGATTTCGACGAACCCCTTGATGAAGAACTAGTAGCAGTCGCGGAGAAGGCGCCGGTAGAAATGACCGCAGACGATCTTGCTGACGAAGAGTGGGGTCCTTCGAGCGATAAAGGCAACAAGGGTAAAAAGGGTAAAGGTAGGAAAGGAAAGGCAAAAGAGGAGGCCACTTCAGGTAATGGTTTTCCTTCTCTCTTTGAACTTGGACCCATGTCAGCGCGCAGAGGAGCCTGCACATCAAGTCCCCATTGCCACAGCTGCTCCGACTACCGACAACGCAGATGAGGACGCAGGGGAGGATGCTGACACGGGTCCAAAAATCCTTACCAAGAAGGAAAAGGAGAAGCTCAAGAAAGAACGCGAAAAGGTCAATCTCCCAAGCGCAATTTCCAACTGCACTATGGTCTGACTCTTCTCAGGCCAAGAAAAAAGTTCAGGCGGAGGCAAAGAAGACTGCTGCTATTGCAGAAGCAGCGCAGGCTGACGCTACTGCGGTCGCAACGTCGGTTTCACCACCCGATGAACAAAAGGCAGAGAAGGACGATGTGGAGGGAGGAGAGGGTCAGGATGACGGGGGAACCGCTGCGAAGAAGAAGAAGAAAAAGAAGGGTAAAAAGGACGAGGATGGATCGGCTCCGGCTTCTGCTCCACCCCCTGCACCCGCACCGACAACGAACAAAAAGAAAGGTGGAATAAGTGCTCTGAGGGCGATGATGGAGGAGAAGAAGAGGCTGGAAGAGGAAGCAAGGCGGAAAGAGGAAGAGGAGAAACGACGCATTGAAGAGGAGGAGAGGCGGGCAGCGGAGGAGGAGAAGAGAAAGGAGGAGGAGAAACAGAGAAGGAAAGAGAAGGAAAAGGTATGCTTCGTACCTCAATATCCACCATCACCATTTTCACCGAGTAAAACAGGTGAAGCGCGAGTTAGCCAAAAAAGAGGGCCGCCTGCTGACGAAGAAGCAAAAAGAAGAAAAGGCGGTTGCTGAGCGACGTAGGCAAGCACTGATCGCTTCTGGCGTGCAGATCGAAGGTTTACAACAGTCGTCCGGGGCGCCTGGTGCCGGCAAAAAAGTGGTTTACGGTACTCGCAAAAAGAAGGGGCCATTAGGCAAAGATAAAGACTCAACACCCGCATCCCCAGCTGTCGAATCAAGATCGCTGAGTCCAGCGCCTGCCGCTGTATCTCCTTCTCCATCCCCTACGCCAGCAGAGCTTCCGAGCACAGTTGATGATGTCAAAGATGACTGGGACGCTAGTAGTGAAGAGGAAGAGGATGCCGCTGGGCCAGCTCAGGCAGTCAAGGAAGACTGGGATGCGTCAAGCGAAGAGGAAGTAAGCGCGGCGCCTTTACCGTCGCAGCTCGTGAAGGGAGCTCCCCCCGGTTTGTATATCTGCTTTTTTCCCGCATCCATATTCATCAAAAGTCTTAGCATCGCCCGCGAATGGGGCACAAAACAAACCCCAGGCAATGCAAGGAACCGATCGCAAGCCATCCGCAGAGGAATCCTCAGAAGAGGAGTCATCATCCGAGGCAGATGAATCTTCAGAAGACAACTCGGACGACTCTTCCGAGATTAATTCCGATGAGCCCAGCGATGGTATGACGAAGGCACAACGCTTAACTGCACAGAAGAAGGCGGAAGCTGCTGAACGTCGGGCAAAGGCACACGAGGCTGCACTTGCTGCGCGTAGCAAGGATAACCTACGTAGTCCGATTTGCTGTATCTTGGGACACGTCGACACTGGAAAAACCAAGCTACTTGATAAGGTCAGCATCTGTAGCTCTTCCTCGTGATTTCTTACACAATCAAACCAGATTCGGCAAACTAACGTGCAAGAGGGCGAGGCTGGTGGCATTACGCAACAAATCGGTGCAACATACTTCCCTGTGGACGCTATCAAAGCCAAAACGGCAGTACTAAACAAGGTTTTTAGTCTATCGTCGTTAGTTCTTATGTTTAACAAGTGCAATACAGGACGGGAAACAAGAATACAAAGTTCCGGGATTACTCATAATCGACACTCCTGGCCACGAATCATTCACCAATCTGCGTAGTCGCGGAAGCTCGCTCTGCAATATTGCGATTCTTGTCGTTGATGTCATGGTAAGTGACCTTAACAGGGATGCCAAATCTCGCTCACGATCGACCGATAGCACGGTCTTGAACCACAAACATTGGAGTCCCTTCGCTTACTCAGAGATCGTAAGACTCCTTTCATTGTCGCCCTTAACAAGGTGACATTTCTTCTCTGTTGACGCATACGGTGCTTCTCAACCTCAACTCAACCAGATCGATCGTATGTTCGGGTGGGAAGCAACTCCTGATAATGCTTTTCAAGATTCACTGGCAAAACAGAAGAGATCTGTGCAGCGCGAGTTTGAGGATCGCGTACAGAAGACCATACTTGCCTTTGCTGAGCAGGGTTTGAACGCTGTGCTCTACTACGAAAACAAGAGCTTCGCCAGAAATGTCTCGATTGTGCCCACTTCTGCCATCACAGGGGAAGGAGTTCCGGACATGATCATGCTCTTGGTCAATCTGACTCAACAACGAATGAGCGATCGCCTCATGTACCTGTCAGAGCTGGAGTGCACGGTGTTGGAAGTCAAGGTCGTCGAAGGTCTCGGGACTACCATTGATGTCGTTCTTTCTAATGGCATTCTACACGAGGGTGACAAGATCGTCGTCTGCGGTCTTAATGGACCCATTATCACTCAAGTTCGCGCACTCCTTACACCCCAGCCTTTGCGCGAGCTGCGTATAAAGGTATGTACCGTCCATCAGTCGTCATAGCCTTTTCCACTAATTCTCGACTACTTATAGTCCGCTTACGTACATCATAAAGAGGTCAAGGCAGCGCTCGGCGTCAAGCTCGTTGCCCCCGACCTTGAGAAAGCCATCGCCGGTTCACGGCTTCTAGTTGTCGGCCCTGATGACGATGAGGAGGACCTGACGGAGGAAGTTATGTCTGATCTCACTTCCCTGTTGAACTCGATTGATAAATCGGGTCGTGGTGTCTCGGTACAAGCGAGCACCCTGGGTTCGCTCGAAGCCCTGCTCGACTTCTTGAAGGCAAGTAAAATCCCGGTGTCGGGTATCAACATTGGTCCTGTCCACAAGAAAGACATCATGCGCACAGCCACTATGCTGGAGAAAGCCAAAGAGCTCGCCGTTGTTCTTGCCTTTGATGTTCCTGTCGACAAGGACGCTGAGCGCTTAGCGGAAGATATGGGCATTCGGATATTCAAGGGTTTGTACTTAGTCAACTGAATCGCGCATCCTCTGACAGTCGTACAGCTGATATCATTTACCATCTGTTTGACGCATTCATCGCATACAACAACGAGATACTGGAAGCAAAGCGCCGAGATGCTGCGCCACAAGCGATCTGGCCCTGTCGCTTGAAGATAATCGCTGCGTTCTGTACACGAGACCCCATCATACTTGGTGTGGATATCCTCGACGGGACGCTGCGGGTCGGTACGCCCATGTGCGTTGTGAAGATCGACCCGATTAGCCAGAAGAGGGACGTCGTTGATCTTGGGAAGATGTGAGTTACGGCAGCGCAGATGTTTCAATCTTCAGGCTCACACGTTCGTGTATAGAACATCTTTGGAAATCAACCATAAGTCATACGATGTAGGTCCCAAGTTGACTATGATTTTTCTCCAATTGCTGATGTTTGTCGTTTCCAGATTGTCAAGAAATCTCAGGCGGGTGGCGGTGTAGCCGTCAAGATTGAGCATGCTGTGTACCAGTCAGCCAAAATGTTCGGCCGCCATTTCGACGACAAAGACGATCTTCTCAGTCATATCACGAGGCAAAGTATTGATGTCCTCAAGGTATAGCTTATGTTCGAATGATGCGCACATCGATTGATATCGTTCTTTCAGGCGTCGTTCAAGGCCGATGTTTCTAACGAAGAGTGGCTTCTGATCAAGGCATTGAAACAGGTACACTCTCGTCTTTTCCGACACTTCGCCATCTTCTGACTCGTTCTGCGACAGCGTCTGAACATCCCCTGAAAGTGACAATCTGCGGTGATCCATACTTGGATGTCAGTTGGTCGGAGTTACATACTACATCACTGTATTTATACGCATGTCGTGTACGTTCGCAACATCACAGCTCTTTTTTCTCCCTCGATATCCCTCCCTTGGAATGTCTATTCCGTCAACTCCAGACGGCCATCTGGCCATTCGAAACGACAACGAACAGGCTTCGGCTGAGGATCAGGATACTTTGCAATTGGTAATACCAAGTTCGAGGCGCAAGCGGGATGACCCGGTGGAGGGATGATGCGCAATCGGTAACGTCTTTATGACAGTGGCGGACTGGAAAGGGGCTGCGGGTATCCCTGGTTGCGGACTCAGAGAGTACGTCTGGGAATGACGCGCCAGGGGTTGAGACCATACCGCTTGAACCTGAACAGCGCTCATACCTGCGTAGGGAAGCCCCCCAGTGTCACCCTGCTATCACCACTCCCAAGGGAGCAACGCATAATTGACTGACGTGATTTACCTTTTGCTTTCCAGAATCGACTTGGCTACAAGCAGGTGGGGAGAAATCTACTTCGTACATGCGTTCCCTGAGCGCTTGATAACGTGTACCTTAGCAACTCCATCGCAATTGGCATTTGATTGAAAGTTTTGCAGCTAGCTTTGTTGCTCTCAACTTCATCGGGGGCGTTCGGTACGGAATACTTGATGTCCAAAGGCTCCTATTAATGACGTTCGCATCTCACAGCTCAGTTTTGTTCCTTGGTTTACTCGCCGGAGGTCCTGCCGCGATATGGTACTACTCCTAACGAGTTTCAGCAAGCCTTCTTCTGAACTTTGCTGCAGGTCATCTTACATCATTACGATTGTCTTCATGATTATCACTGCTGCGGTTCTTGCGGAAATCTGTTCGGCATTACCGCTCAGTGGTTCTATCTACGTATGGGCCGCTGAGAGTGCTGGACCAAAATATGCCAGGTTCTTTGGCTTTTTGGTTGCTTGGTGGTCTTGCACCGCGTGGATGACTTTCACTGCAAGCAACTGTCAAGTAAGCTCGACGTCTGTTACAATCGGCCACGTCACGATTACTCTGTTGTCAGACCACTGCGAACTACATCGTCTCTCAGCTGGCGGTCTGGGAAGTCGACTTCCCCGGTGGCGTCAACAACGACAACCCCAAATGGCGTGCTTTCATCTGGATTCTCTCGGAATTGATGTTACTCGTTTCCGTGGCTATGAACTACCTCCCTCCGAAAGTTTATTCTGGCGTCTTCAAGTTTTCGGTCGTATTGATCATGCTCGACTTTTTCCTATGTCTCATCTGGCTGCCAATTGGCGTTTCCAAAACATACGGATTCCGATCGGCCTCGGATGTGTTCACATTGACCTGTACGTCGAAGTTGTGAGAAATAAATATATTGTAGTCATTGACCCTCGCTTAACTAGACAATGGCACAGGGGCTCCCGCTGGGTGGAATTGGATTCTGTCCTTGTGCGTTCTTCGTCCGTCGCTCGCTTGCGGATTGATAAACGTGAATCGATAGCCTCTTCACTGCAGGAACCCTGACCGGATTTGATGCATCAGGTCATATTGCTGAAGAAACCAAAAATGCCAGGTATACAGACTGATAATGCGGCCATCTGTCTCAACTCAAATTTGTTTAGTGTCACTGCAGCCAAAGGCATCCTGTCGAGTGCCATTGCAACAGGGGTGCTTGGCTTCATCACCACAATCCTGTTTCTGTTTTGTACACCAGACCTTGACACAGTATTCGCACTCGACGCTCCGCAGCCGTTTGTCCAAATCTATGCCCTCGCTCTAGGCAGGAAAGCTAGCATCTTTATGACGATCCTGGCTGTCCTTGGCCTCATAATGGTATGCTGGAGATATCCTGATCTCCCTCCTCACTGATCCTGAGGATCCATAGAACACCACGGTAGCAATTGTCGCTTCTTCGCGCTTAGTGTTTGCTGTCGCTCGTGATGGTGTACTTCCTTTGTCCGGATGGATTGGACAAGTCGACGCGCAGGGTCAACCCCGCAACGCGGTGACCGTCATCTATTTCTTTGCCGCAGCCATCCTGTGCACGATCTTGCCCAGTCAGGTCGCGTTCACGTCGCTGGTATCAGCCGGTGCTGTTCCAACGATTGCAGCATATGGCCTCATCGCCCTGTTGCGACTCTTCGTGACCCCAGACCGATTCCAGTCTTCACAGTTCAGGCTTGGCAAATGGGCGAAACCATTTTACGTCTGCGCTGCCGCTTTCAATGCGCTCATCTTTGCCGTACGTACCTGTCGATCCGTAATTATCGTGCGGGCATTGACCATGAATCAAGGTCGACATCTCTCCCTTCTACTTTCCGGTTACCGCGGAAACGTTCAACTTCGTGAGCAAAAGCGGTCCGCTCGGTACATGTGATCTGATGGAGCGTTATGCAGGCTGTCGTCATCTTCGGAGCTATCTCCATTTTCGCTTTCTTCAGTTGGTACTTCACGCCTGAGGACAAGTGGTTGAGGCGGGAGCAAATTCTAAAGGCTATGGAAGTGGTAGGTTGAGAATGCACGTTGTAAATCCAGTGGTCGAATAAGATATCGATGTCGTTAAAATATCCTAGAAGGGTTCCAACCCAAGTTGTCCTTGACATGCTCCTTCAACGTCTACGATCTAAGACGAATATTAACAAAAATATGCTTGATTGACGCTGGGCGGAGGAGGGGAGGGACTAACCTCTTTGGGTGCGGCAACACTCAAGATCACTGGATGATCTTTTCCAACGAGGACCTCGTCCTGTGGAACATGAGCACGGAGCATGTCATGACATACGGTAAATGGCTACAAACCTCAATCCGAACGCCCATGTTGTGAAACGCTTTTGGAAACTGCGGTACCGCGGGAACGTAAATCCCTGAGGGAAATAAGGTTCACAAGGGTAAAGTGAGAGGAAAACAAATCTACCTGGCTCCACGGTGATCACCATTCCTGCTTTCAACCTAGCATGCAAAGTTTGTTTCGTTCTGAGCCCAAGTCTGATACGCCACAAACGAGTTAGAGCTCACAATTCCCCACGAGAAAGATGCGACGACTCGTGCAAATCTAGGTCCAATCTCGTAAGTCCCCATCGACCCTTGGATACACCCAGTTCAGACAGACAAACAATAGGGCATACCTATTCCGATCGGATGGCTCAAATAGTGCGGATACAATACCCTTTCCAGATCTCCCGTTTGCAGGTTGAACCCCAGTTGGCTCAGCTCCGCCCGCAAGAGGTCACACGACATGCGGTGAAGTTGGTGTAGATTGAGTTCGGCGGACTCAGTACACAATGATATGAGCGATTTCTGCGCATTGAGCACAGCCGTGTAGAGATCCTTTTGGGGCGCGCTAAATACCCCGGAGGCGGGGAAGGTACGTGCTAGATGATAAACGGTCAGATTAGGGTACAGACGTCCGAAGGTATCGGAATCTAACTGATGTCAGAGGCATAACCACTGGAGCCAGTGGTATTTCAGTACAGTATATAGAGATCAAATGGCGGGCGCACTGACTTGTATTCGCATCCTGCATCCATTAGGATCATCTCGCCGTCCTGGACCACTTGATTATTAGAGGTATAGTGTATGATGAGAGCGTTGGGCCTGGAAAGAGAGTCAGCGCATTATTCGCAGTTGGATAATTTGACAAATACCCCGATGCGACGACAGGTACATATGCTAGTCGTTGTGACCCGGAGAGAGAGCACAAATATTCGAAATGAGCTGCAATTGCACTTTCAGGTATCGCGGGGCGGCTAAACCGCATGGTCTATTAAGGTCAGCCCTTCAGCGTGCTCTAATTTCGGTACGGAGCTAGTTTGGAGCTAACTGACCTTGGCAAAAGAACGTCCGCTGATGTCGGCAGCAGCTCGCATGACCTGCTGTTCTCGTTCACTCTTGATGGCTCGCAATTTAGCGACATGTGGTGCCAAATCGTGCCTCCGTGAAGCGGACAAAGACTCCACGACAGATTCATAGTCTGATTTTGGCTGCACCGAGGGTGAGAGATACCGCAGTAAAGACTTGGCGGTGCGCGGAGAACGCTTGGACGATGAGTTGGGTATGTCAATGTAAACATTCGAGTAGAGGCTGGCTAGCGACTTTAGCTGACTAGGGAAGCTCTGCACAGAGCGAGCATCGTCTGCGTTGAATATGCGCAAAGCGTCGTCGAAGCTTGTTCTGTACATTCGAAAGTAATTAGCGAATGTATGTAATGTCCGTCCGTCGAAGTACCTGGCACCGTCCCATTTCTCTTTGGCAGAGTCCTTGCCACTAGAGAATAAGGTCATTCGATAACCACGCGATGTAGAAGCCTTCTCTGATGAACTTGTTCAGCTCCAAGTCCATCCAATGTCTCCAGCGAGCTCACCGAGGACGACAGCTGCGTCTGGCTCTTCGAAGCCCGTCAGATACCAAAAGTCAGAGGCCTGACGGAATTTGTAACTGACCGACGGTCAACGATGTTGACGAGTCGAGACACGAGGTTAACCTACAAGATGTCTTGAGAAGAGATTGACAGCATGGAAGACGACAGACGGTGCTACATACTTCCGCTCATGTATTTGATTGGTGCGGCGACCGAGACCACCACGGAATCATTCGGAAGACTCTCCATCAACAGCTTCCTTCGTCGCTCATACTCCTCCGCGGGTATTCCGGGTGTCAGCTCGTATGATCTGACTGTATTTGCTTCCGTCTGAGCGTGGTGGGACGGAGGACTACGGAACAAGCTCACGAAGGTGGGGGTGTGACTGAAAGAGCGGTTGGCCATAGTTTGAGGGTTTGAGCTCGTTGTCGACGGGAACCTGTGTAGCGAATGCACGCAGACACCGGCGGACGGGACGCCTGGCGATGGAGGTCGCAGGATGCGGGAGGGCGCGCCAGACACGGGAGGACATTGCCAGTTGAGTTTCTGAAATAATAATTTTTCGAGGATAACCACTTGCATAATCACGCGCCATCAAATGTGGTTGTAGACGAGCGACGTACCAGGATGGATTCGTCGCCCCACTGCACTGCCAATGTGTAGTGACTGGGAGAGATTCGGCAGGCGGGGCGTCGACGTCGCGTCCGCGATGACCACCATCGCCTTCACCGCAGTCAAAGGAACCACTAGGCTTGGGGTATTCCTTGTTCGCTTGCTCGTGTGTGGTGGTCTAACTGATGACAACTCTGCACAGTTCGCTCTCGTTCGCAATCTAGCCTCCAGCACGTTGGTGGCCACCGCACTCGCTTTCGATGATACCATCCTCGGTCACAGAAAAGTCACGGCGCCCGTCGTGGAAGGCGCCGTCTCGAGTGCGATCGACTTTGCTGAAACACTCACTCTTGTTCCAATATACCTAGGAGAGTGCATCTCTTCCGCTTCCCTTCGCGCCGCGCACAGCTCCATTGATATCCTGTCTATCATATTCCCCGGGAGTAGCGAGGCATCTTTTTCGTTAGGCCCATTCATCGATCTCGTGAAACGGGAGTGGGACAACCCCACTCCAAGCCACGTTATACCAATCAAGAAATATGGTTTCGCGGATGTCGCTAGAGCCCTGATTGCTTGGGTCGCACTCCAGGGAGTTACCCAAGAACACCACGAATCTCGGTGGTCCCGTTACCTTCGTGAGGTCGAGGTACACCGTCCCTCGACAGGTCCTCAACTCAAACGCGTCCCGTCTCGCATTCGTGTCACCTCGGACCTCATATTCCCAGGGCATAGTGGCCAACTTATATCTGCTGACATCGGCGAAGCACCGACGACTACCCATTCAAGACAACGATCTGCAAGTGTACTCTCCCGGCTGTCCATATCATCTGTAACATCCGCTAGATGGCGAGATTCTCGGCCGGAACATAACCAAAAATCGACAGAAGATATCAAGATGAACTTGAGGCGATTTTCCAAAATGGTCCTCGCAGGATACGGCGGAGCTAGCCTTTTGTTCTTTGGGGTTTCACCTTTGTTTGCCACTCCCTCATCTCGTGCCAAGGCGCCTACGGTTTCCAATGAGAAGGAAGCTGAGGAGGCACAGCTAGAAAAGGCCATTAACGATGCCGAGGCCGAAATGGATGGTACATCCGGGAATCCAGCCCCTCCTTTGGAAGATAATGTAGAGTATTCGTGGTGGGACATCTTGCTGGGCAAGCATGACAAGGAAATTTTTGAACGGTCGGTCCATGTCGGACGTCCTGATACTCAAAACGTGCAATCTCGCATGCGTGCTACCGCAGTGATTGGCATCGAACGCCAGATGCCCAGATTCTGGGTACTTACCGATCATGACCGTTGTCAAGTGGTTCTCGTCCTTCGTGGTGTGTATACCTTGGATGTTCACAGCGACGAGACCACCTGACGGAAAGTTACGGGAATAGGTACCATGTCCCTGAACGAGCTGGCGGTCGACCTGACGTGCGAACCGGTGGAATTCGAACCAGCGTCCACCACCACAGCAGATGATTATGACCCAGACTCTAAGATCCCGCTCCCAGAGTCAGGGTGGTGTCATAGTCACAGCCGCAGACGATCTTCGTTCCTGTCGTTCACACATCAACAGCCACGTTACCATGTGCACGGTGGTATGCTCCGCATGGCAAGGGTCATGGGCGAGATTGGGAAACCAGTCCACCGGGCTGTAATGGACGCGCTGAGCCGCAACTCAGAGTATGGTTCGTAGGCGCGCATTCCACTTACATTGGGTCCACTGTATTTCTGACGTTGTCTTTCATTGTCGTGAGTAGAATTAATCCTCTGCGGTCACTCCCTTGGAGCAGGTGTAGCCGCCCTCTTGGCGTTGGTGAGTAGTGTGAATTATGGGATGTTCAACCGCACATTCAACCTCATTGAAGATGTGGGCGGATTCAACCACGTGCCTCACCGTCGCATCTAGCGGACTTCCCGTCGATCGGCCCGTATCCGTGTACTGTATAGCGCCGCCGTATGTCGAGTTCACTGACAGTTCGCATACGCCGTCTTAATTTCGTTGCTGCTCAGATGTCTCGCTGACGCTGACTTGAGTCGTCTGGCGTCCAAGTTGATTGTGTCATTCGTCTATTCAGATGATATCGTATCTCGACTCTCGTTGGGATCCGTACGCGATATACGAAATGCAGCTTTATGGCTCTGCGAAGCGGACGAAAACGGTAGACGGGAAGGATACTCCGTTGTAACGTATCGCACGAGACAATGGAAGAGCGGCGAGGGCCCTTCTGAGGACATGCATTGGGTGAGACATTCCGTACCATGAGCCTCATCGAGATTTACTTAATCTTGGTTTTTACCTCACAAGTTTCTTGCAACACGGAAGACGCTTGAGGCAAACATGCAGATGGCGGATTTATACCCTCCAGGACGGGTCTTCTGGGCTCGTAGAGACGGCGATTTACCCCATTCACAAAGACTGACATCCGCTAGCTCTGGCGAAGAGGCAGCAAAAGTCAGACTCTTCGAAGTACTGGACACTGAGAAAGTCTTTTCTCAGATTGTATTCTCCAAGAACATGCTGAGGTACGCATTTGTTTCTTTGGCCAGTTACTTTCCATATATACGTTCCAATTTTCAGTGCCCATCTGCCCCATCGTTACGACCAAGTACTACATGAACTGCTGTGAGTTCAAACATGCAACATTCGGACCAGGAGAAGAAGTCACTTTGATCACGCGTATATATGCTTTATCTATAATGATCCACTGTATTACACGTTCGTTGTATTCGATAGACCAATACCGTAGTGCTACAAGATGTTGCATTGCTTGATTGCCTAGGCGATTGCTGAGAAAAAAAAAATTACATGACTCAGTCGTAGCTATGACATATGGTCGCCACGGTACGGCCATCTCACCAGGGAGAAAACTTTAACTCGTCATACATATGGTTCAAATATTAGCGCGGCATTTTCTGGAGGTGGATGTGCCAGCCGAATCACGTAAGTAGTGATGGAGTAGTTGTCGTTTTTCGTGCCCCAAGATCCATCCATCTGGGAAGAAATTTAATCACGACTATTAGACTCTGCCGGTTCCTCGTGCCCTAACAGTGATTATATCAAGCGATGAATCCTGACTTGAATCGAAGGGTATGGATTGAATGAATCCGATGTACGGCAGAACCCAATGATTAACTCCGGATTTCATGACTGAACCTTGAGTTGAGCGCTGAGCGCTGAGCATTTGATTCACGAACCTTCGCTCAAAATGCGGCATCAAAGAGAAAGGGAATACATGCAGATATAAAGACCGCGCATTCTTGTCATTCGTATTACTTACACATGGAGGAAGGATTGGAATGGACCTACTTATATGGAGGTATTACCTGTAGCTGGGCCACAACAGCCCCAGGTGTGGCGCGGTTCTTCACTGATACAGAACACGGACGAAGCCCATGCCCGACGATGGCGTATGAGTGAATGGCGTGATTTCACGTACATGATAAAAGAGGCGATATGTGGACGACCACAGCGTGAAAAGAAAGAAGAAAGCAGGCGAACATGTGCGCTCAATCTTGGTCCGTCTGGTCCCTCGGTCTATACTTGATGCCCCGACTCTCGAGCTCGGCCTCGACGTCTTCTGGAACACGTCCCTTGACGCGCACGGCGTACATGCCCCGCACGTACTTGGCTAGATGAACAAGGTGAGCAGTGGCGGAAACATCCGAGGAATGACCCTTGCGTACATGTTCTCTGCCAGCGCGCCACCCAACTTTCTTCAGAATCGATGACTGCTATGATACCATCAAAGTAGGTTGTCGTGCAGGCAGCGATGCGGTCGGGTGACCCTTTCATCTAGCCAAAAAAAAAAGCCTGGTCGGGCCGAACGTCACGAAGGATGACCTACGCACGAACCTGCATGATCTCCTCGCAATTTGGGCAACCGCCCTTTCTGAAATCCATGGGGTGTTGGATTATGGAGCAAAGCAGGCAGGCTCTGAGCTGCTTTGATTTCGCTTGCGAGGGAATTGAAGCCGCGATGGACATCCTTTGTGGGGTCTGAGCAATTTGGTCCGACAGCGTCAGCGTCGTGCTGACATAAGCTAGGTGCAGTGGTGGGGTGATGATTCTGAGCTTTTACATACCGACTAGTACGATGGCTGCGCGCGTCGCTCTGTTGGCTTTGCTGCCATTCACCAGTGTCTTCGCGTTCTCTGGAACCGTTCCTTTTGTCGCTTGGTCCTCTCAGAGGTATTTCTTTCGTACTCTTTCAATTCTCTGTGCAAAGAATCTACTCCATCCTAGTTCGGATGCGCTGAACAAGCTCGCTCCTGGCACGCGTCCCAACCACGGCGCACTTCTAAAAGACCTCTTTTCGAATGTTGACCTTTGCTCGTACGATGCCGTCGTCGTGGTAGACCACCCAGGAGTAGGTCGCCTGTACGCATACCACCGTATCTCAGGGAATAACCAGTTTGGCCAGGCACACAGCGCAGACCTGCGGGCCCTCGAGCCTTCGTGCAGACTTGCGACGCGGATCAAGGATGCGCCGAGTGCACGCCAACTACCCCACGTCGAGCGCAACCTGGATCCGTCAACCGTCGTAGCTGCGCTCCTTGCCGACCGCTGCGGTTCGATCGCCATCGACGTCGTCCCGGGCGCGGGCGAATGGTCCCTCGAACCGGACCAGAAACACTTCCTCTCAGTCTCGCTCCCGCCCATCGAGGGATCCTCGAGGTACCGAAAGACGGTCATGGCCGAGCACGGTGCGTCCCTTTGCCTGAATCAGGGCCCCCTCCCTGCTTTTCGTGTGTCCCCCGGTTCGCTGACGCGGCGTTGCGCCGGGTGCGCGTTTAGAGCGACTTCTTTCGGAGGAGCTGGATAGGCTGGCTGCGCTCGCTTCGAGCCACCTCGTCATCTACGCTGGCTCGCATATCCCGCTGGAGCGTCGCACGGTGCCCTCGGAGTTTGACTCGCCTCCCGACGCAGCGCCGCTCCGTGCGACCACGGTCGCCTCGCCCAAAGGGGGCATCCTTCACAGCTACCAACTCCTCACGCCAGGGCTCATCACGTCGCTTCTCGTCGCGTTCTTCATCCTGGTGCCGATGCTCATGGTTGGCATCAATGCACTCACCAGCATACAATCCACCGTGCGCTCCGAAGCACCCAAGGACTTCAGCGCCCAGGAGAAGAAGACGCAGTAATACTTCAAGATGGTATTATGTTGTCTTTCGAGTATTGACTACTACATCGGTGCGGGTGACACGTAAGGAACGTTAAAAGATGCAAATGATACGACAAGTAGCGATACAACAGTTGTGCGGGAATGAGGTGGGCGTGCAAATAAGCAGTATGGAACGAAAGGGGAATCTAAGAAAGCAAGAGGGAGGGGTCGGAAAATCAAGAAACGCTCCGCGGCTATTCACTTTCCTGTCTGAGAGCATCTTGCATCGCTTCGAGTGCAGATAGATGCAGCGGAAGGAGAGGGTATCCGAAAGGTCCCTGTAAGCTTGCAAGAACGGCAAGTTCGTAGTAATTGCGTGTGATTTCCTGGTGGTTGATTTCATCGGGGGCAAGTAACGATGACCCAGGTGATTTGCAGCTGTAGAGAAAGTGGATGTGAAGAGTCGGGCATGAGGAATTTGCGCGCTGTAAAGGAACATAGAGCAAAACAGTCGAACGAACGGGAAGAATAGGACAGGGCGCGTCGGTCGTGGCAGAGCCTTCGTCTTCGGGGATAAAGGAGCAATCAGCCAAAGGATGAGCTAGTGGGGAGGACAAGGGGATGCGAACAGTCGGATAGACCGCGTACGTCGCGGCCGCGGTTACATCCACAAACAGCGACTTGGACGACAAATCTTTTCCTGCGGCACGTCGTGAGGGTGTTGTTTGTCCCGTGCCAGGCGGCGATGTTTGAGCGAGTGACCAAGTGATGTTTTGGTCGACGGATAGAATAGAGACGTGGAACGGAGCGAGATCACAGCAAAGGGGTAGTACTGACGACAAGTGATGGATCCAAGCTGAAAAAAAAGGATCAACGATTGTTTTGATGACAATGGCGAAAAACAAACCATCCAGCTCCGCTGGGGTCATGGGCCCCAGTTTAGATATCACTAAGCGCCACTCGATATTGGTTCTCCTAGCAACCTGTATCGCAAAGCTCCAGACCTGAAGAACGGCAGACGTTTCGACCTCGTCCTGAGTTAGCCAGCTCCCAAGGTCGTAAGATTCGCCGCGCTGGTCGGCGCATGCTGCCAAAAGCCATTTTCCGCACGCCGAAAATCTATAGCCGACGTGAAGAAAGGTATGACGGTCCAATACGTCTAATGTGCGGACTGGGCCCAAATTGAAGTGTACGACTGGCTTGGACGGCCGTGCAAGGGTAAACGCTGGTTCTCGGAAGAAACCACGTGCTTCTTTGCCGGTGTCGAATATTTTGCGCGACATGGTGCGGTCGCCCGGCTGAGGCACACGATCATATACGGAAAAGCAAAGTGTTTCGAAATCAGTGGTTCCAAAGTTGGGTGAGACAATGTGATGCTCGGGTATGAGTTGCAGAGTAACTGGATACTGAGAACGTAATTTCTGCAGTCTCCTCATCGCCGAAGAGATTTGCCGGAGTAGAGGGGAGGCAAGGGTTAGTGCCGAGTTTGGGATGGCAATATAAAAGACGAGACCAGCTAGTTCAGAAGGCAGGTCCGTGGCGAATGAAGCTAGCACGCGACAGTCGATTAAAAGCATTTCCAACAAAAAACTACTCGCTTACCTAGATGTTTACGAAGGGAATCCAGTCGCAGAGCAAGGACGCCGTCCACGTGACAGAGGGTATGGCTTCCAGGCATGTGAGTACCCAATTGATGTGCCTAAGAACGGGTTCACAGCGACTCGAAAGGATCAAGGGGCGAACGCACGCTGTATACTGCCGACAACTTTTTCAGCCAATTTTCCGCCAACTCTTGCTTCTCAGCACCATCATCCTCGAAAAAGAGAAAGGTCGTAAGGTCTTTCTTGCCTGCCCGCGGTGTCAAACCGAGCTTCTCCCAGAATCGCAGTGACGTAGGCAATACTTGGATAATTGAGTCACCCTTTCCAACCGAAATCATTGGTGTATCCATTCGCTGAATAAGGACATGGTCTGGTGTCTGATCTATTTGGTCATAAAAAGGTCAGAAGGCACATGTTGACGACAAACAATGTACTTACCGTGCTGCAGGAAGGTCTGCAACTCGAGGGTATCTTCGAGAGTAGGGAGGCCTCGAATCAGCTGAGCTAAGGTCGACACATCAGCAGGCCAGACGCCTGATTGCCCATGGAGAAGACTGCTGCTGTTGCTCGCTCGCCATGCATCAGCAAATATACTGTTCTCGACCACTTCCCTAGCAATCATGCTGCCTGCGGCTTCGAGGGACTTCGACTTTTCCGACTTGGCTCCGAGCGCAGCTGCTGGCGACACAGGAGTGGGCACAGAAGTCGGGACAGGTATCGGGATTGTCATGGGTGCTACAGCTGCACCGGGGGGTCGTAAAGGCCGGCTGAGGGGAAGTAAGTGGGAATGACAAAACTGCATGTGCAATAATGATGGTCCGTAAGGCAGATATGCCGGAAGCGGCGTCGTCGCTCGAGAAAGGATAGCGTCCCCAGCGTCCTCAGCGTCCTCATCATCCGATGGGACATCAGAAGCATCGTCAGCGGACCCCAGTATAGACTCCTCAGGATCCAGGCTATGTTGTAGCCAACTGGGGTACCACCCCATACTACGGGTCCCTTGCTCAGAACGTTTTCGCTTGACTCCAATCAGCTTCTTTACGAGGCCGATACGGGGGTCAGTCGCAATGTCGTAACGATGTTTCCAGGGATTATTTTGAGCGGGCGATGATGGAATAGGTATCGGCTGCGTTCGATCCTCCTCATCCGGCGGACTAGGAAGGGCAAATTTACCCATGTGGTATTTGGAATCGGACAATCGATGGCTCTGGGCAAAAGGAATTGGATCAAAGAAGTTGGGTGGAACTGCAGGTCCATTATTATGTTCCAGAGACAACTTTACTCGGGGTGTTGTCGGTTCCGAATGCGGGGTAAGTCCCGGAGAGGGTAGTATAATGTCTATGCCAGTCGTAAGATCTTGCATGTGATATTCATCAGGAAACCGAGGTGTAAACGGATCCACAGTTACGCTGGCAGTAAATGGGGACGCCTGCTGTGGGACTGAGGTCAAAGGGGTCGTCACTGGGAATGTCCCCTCTCCAAGGATCGATGGGGAGAACCCCATTGATCTGGTACCTGGAAGTGTAAGGCTAGATGATTCTTCCAGTAAAGGTGCGGTGGGCCGGGAGGCTCCGGACGGACGGTCGAAGAAGTCAAAATCATCTTCGGTGAAGACGAACCCGTCCTCAAAATCCATGTTTGCATGGACCGTGCTCGTGGTTCCGCCGCCGCCTCCAGCTCCAATGTCGTCGACATTCATGTCGAAACCCATATTGTATGCCTCGCCAAGGTTCATAAAATCGTTGGTAGACTGCGTCCAGGTTGTATCAATGGATCCAAATGGATCAAACGGCGGAGCCAGGGGAGCCAGAGGGGATTCGATTTTGGGTGCTAAAGGAGTTTCAGAGGCAACAGAAGATTCTACCTTGGAGATGACAGGTTGCGCAATAGCCTTTCCAAGGGCAGATGGGGGAGAAGGGTAAGGCTGAAGGATATTAGCATCTGGCGTGACCGCTGCTGGTACTTGAACAGGGTGAGTTAATATCTGAGTTTCACTTGCCGCAAGGCCCCCGCCAGTTGGGGAAGGAGCCGCTGAGGAATCGCCAGTCATGGAGGTCGAAACCAGTGTATTCGTAGTAGAGGGCGTGGGGAGTGTTCGAGGAGAAGCGGACGGCTGTGCATTTTCACGTTCTCTTCGAATTCGCTCGCGCTCCTTTTCGCGTTCTTTCGCGACGGATTCCACGTATGTCCCTATTTCCGAAGCTACGGTTTCGACTTGGAATGACTTGGGATGAGTTAAGCAACGGAACGCGCGAACGGACTCTGAGGTAGGTGACACACACGAACAACGCGAGATAGGTCGTCCACTAAGCACAGAAGGAGTGGAGCCAGTAAACGCGTCTGTTTCGTCGGAGGAAGACAACGCAGGTGCGGCAGGAAGAGGAGGAGGGGGAGATGAGGGTTGAAGTTGTGGTGGCAAGTCGGGTAGATAAGGAAGATGCCGCCTAGCATGGGCAGCCTGGGAAGAGGGCGCGAAAGCAAGACTTAGCTGCAGGGGCCAGATGATGGCTATTCCCTTGTCTTCACCCTGCTTATTTTGCACTGCTATCCAAGCTATGACATAGGTTGGGGTCGACTTGGGAATACCCGAACGGAAAGTGCTCTGTCGCTCCGAGTGCAACGTGGGGAGGAATGGTTTCCACTCGCCTGCACCAAGTCCAGCGAATGATTCTTCGAATTTGGAGGTGATAGCCGACGTAGGGCCGCTGTATGTCGACAAATAGTAAGATGGGACCCCAAAGGGCAAGAGGGTGATCGGCGTGCCGGCAACCAATGGGTGACTAAAATTGAGGGGTAGAAGGTCCGTCGATCGGAAGTGAGAGTATACCTCCAATCTCGACGCGCTGAGATGCACGTCGAGCTGGCAATGTACAAGTGGCCTGCGAGAATTAGATTCGAGCAGGGCCTCGAGGTTTGAAGCTCACCTGAGCCTCGACCTGTTCAGCCAATCGGTCGCCCATTCGTTCGAGATGGTAGTAGACGCAAGTAAAACACCGTCCATCAATCGGTGTGCCAATCGTCCGCTAGCTGCGTCTCTAGCGACCTTGGTGATGTCGTCAATGATTCGGCTCCGAACCGCATTTATGAAGCGAGAGTAAATTAAGCGGAGGGGCTTGCGCGGTAGGAGGTTGGCTGCGGAAAAGTCTCGATCACAAGGCGAAGAGCGGTTCAGGTCACGACAAAGATCACAAGGAGAAGGCTGCGCAGCGCATTGAAACGAACAAGGATAGAGACCTTGTGGGTCAAACAGCGCGGTATCTGAAACTGGGAGCGTGTAAGCGGGGCAATGCACAATCGCTGGAAGGAATACTTACGGACGAGGCCATCCAATGAAATCGCCCTCAAAGTGGAAAGACAGGAATCAGAATGATCAAAGGATGTGATCACGAAGGCGTGAAGGGCGGAAGAAGCGCCATCGGTGTGGGCATGCGGTAGGATTGACTCCAGGAGGGTCAGAGAGTCGTTACGGGACACAAGCTGTCTGCGGCCACTCTCGAGAAGTTCGTATGGCGTGCCGTCCGCTGCAGGCACGAAGGTGGCGTGGGCTATCCGAGAGTTTTGGGGAAGGGATATGGTGGAGAAGAGGAGCCTGTCGGAGGGAGTGAGCGGAGTGGAGACCTGGGCGGGGGGCGCGGGCGGGTGCACGGCTGGATGAGGGTCGTGTCTGTGTGCCATGTGCCGCGGCGAGGAGCTGGCCCGATGACGGTCGCGTCGTTCACGAGCTCATCACCGCCGACGTCGTCGCCGGTGGTGAATCGGGATAATATTTATTTTCGAGGACAAGTCCAAAGAAAGAGATAGCGAATTATCTAATACGAAAGAGCAGGCGTCGAGGCGATGCACGCGCCACCGCCAGTTCGCTCGTCTTTGGATCCTCGTCGAAAAAAATATGCAGCCCACCTCCCGCCCCGCCTCGACCTCGACCCGCCCCGCAGCGTCGCCGCATCCGAGAACCCATCTACACCAGGTCAACACGCAGACGAAACTCCTCGACACCGTGCACGGGCGCATTCTCTGCATCGCTGACATCCGTGGCCGTCTTTCCGCCCTCAATGATCTCGCGCGCGAAGCAGACGCAAAAGCGGTCATTCACACCGGCGATTTCGGTTTCTTTGGTGCGTGATCTGCTCCGCCACCTTCCCTTCCCATTCTCCCCCTCCCCTCTGACGCGCCCGTCCCCAGAGAGCTCCAGTCTAGACAGAATCAATGACCGCACCCTCCGCCATCTCACCATGTATTCTCCCCTCCTCGCCACCGCCCAGCGCAACCATCTCCTTGCCCCAGACAATACCCCAGCCAACATTCGGTCCACCGTAGACATTTCCCACATATCCGAATTCCCCGTCTTGCTCTCGGGTCAAATCAAGCTCCAAATCCCCGTCTTTACCGTATGGGGGGCCTGTGAAGACGTCGTCATACTCGAAAAATTCCGAACCGGTGCCTATGCCATCGATAACTTGCACGTGGTCGACGAAGCCACCACACGCTGTCTTGATGTCGGCGGTGTCAAACTACGCCTCCTCGGTCTGGGAGGTGCCCTCGTCCCACACAAAATGTTCGATAACGGCGATGGAAATGCCACCATTGCCGGTGGCCAAGGCACCATGTGGACCACTGCCCTCCAGATCGGCGAGCTTGTCGACACCGCACAACGTGTCTTTGATCCATCAGAGACGCGCCTCCTCCTCACACACGCGAGCCCAGGTCGAGAGGGAATCATCGCCCAGCTGGCCCTCGTTCTCAAGGCTGATCTCACCATCTCTGCGGGTCTCCATTTCAGATACGCCAGCTCCTACAATGAGTTCAGCGTGCAAGGTGACTTCGAAGGCTTCCGTCACAAACTGCTGGTGGGCAAGGAGGGCTTCGACAAAGTCTGGGATAGCGTCAAGACTCAGGTAGACAATGTCATTGACGACCACCAGCGCATCCTCCTTGACAAGGCTTTGTCTGTCATCGAACGCATTCCTCAGTCCCAGGCACAAACGGGTGCGCCGCCGACAGCTACTGGTGAGGAGCCCGCCTGGAAGAACTGTTGGAACTGGAACCTCTGTGACGCTGCCTTCGGGTCCCTCGTCCTTGACATCAAGGAAGGTAGGATCAGTGCGGAACTCAAGAGTCAAGGTAAGTATCTCGTTCGTACAAACAGCGCGTGCTCACGTCTCGCAGGCTTCAATTATGCGTATCGTCGTACCGCCACTCCTGGTACCATTGCGCACACTCCTAATTCGACGAGTTCTTCCCTTCCGAACACTACCGGCAACCCACCGACAAAGGGTTCAACGCCAGCGCCCATGGAGAAGCCAGCATCCCCTATGCCAAAGGAAGTCCAGTCACCACTCGCCACAACGTCTCCAATCGTCTCCGATACGCCAAAGGAGGGTACTTCTAGCCTTCCTCAAACTAAGACAAACGGCACACCGACTGGCGAGAAAGACAAACAAAAAAGGAGGGACAAGAGGGACAAGAAAGAACGTGGAGAGCGAGAGAGTAAGGAGAAGGACTTTGCCGAGGAAAGGGCTGAAGCCAGCTCGTCCCCTGTCGACCCACCCGCGACTCAACCGAAGTCAGGCAAGGAGACCCCAGTCACTGACGAGGGTATCAAGGCTCCCACGCCCGATGTCCTCGAGGCTGGTCTCAAGTCGCCAACGACGGATAGCGCTGGTACGCGCACTCCGACGTCGCGGCGGACCTACAAACCGTCATGGACTCTATTCGTTCGCCTCCAAGCCCCTGCAAATGAGGGGGAACTCCGTGAGTTTTTCGGTGGAGAACAGTCAGGCGTACGTCATCACGTAAATAACTACGGCTTCTATCGCTCATCGCTGGTGTAGATTGTGCGTGTGACGTACCCCCACACTCCACCAGGACGGAGTCAGAAAATAGCGTACGTCGAGTTCGGCGATGAGGAAGTCATGAAAGTTGGCCTGGAGAAAAACAACGAGGTAGTGTATTGTTCGTCCTCACGTTCCAGTCCTTGACCGCGTTTATGACGCAGAAAATCAATGAGTTCCCGGTCGAAGTCAAAGTTGCAACGGACAAGGAAGACCGAGGTGGAACACGGGGTGGCCCGAGAGGTCGCGGGGGTCGTGGCTTTGCCGCACGAGGGTTCGCAGCCGCTGGTCTCACTGCCAAGGGGCGAGGAGCCAACGGTGAGGCTCGTGGGTTTAGTGAGAATGGCAAGACGGGAGGAGATATGGCCGCATGAAACGGATGGATTGTTGGAGCGGGAACATGTGGGCACGACTTGACTTGATGGGCTTCGTCACATTTTTTCATCACTTTCTTCTTCTCATCGCTTCCATTTTGCTGTTTTGTTCTGGCACTCTGCATCGTCCGACGTTTCACTGTATGATCGGCTCGGAATATCTGCCCAGTGCAAACTTGTCGTTTTCGAACTCCGCCACGTCCGGCAATAGTGGCGCGTGTTCCGGGGCAAGTGTCTTCCAACGACCATGTCCTCCAGTGTCAGCCCCTTGCCCGACATCATGACCGACCAAAACTACAAGCCTCTTCCAGGCAGGCTGGGCAACCTGACCCCCGCCCAACAACTGGCACTCGACACCCTCAGACAGCAGCTTGTCGATGAGGGGCGTTTCGTTTCAGAGAGGATGGACGATGCCACACTCCTTCGGTGCGTCGTCGGTCCGTGCCCCATCGTCTATCCATCCACGCACGGTGCGATCTGTATCGATGGTAGCGCACAGTGCAAGTCAATCGACGTTGACCACACCGCTTTCCGTAGATTTCTGCGAGCCCGCAAGTTTGACGTCGCCAAGACGAAAGCCATGCTCCTCTCTGCAGAGCAGTGGAGAAAAGACATGGACGTCGATGACATCGTAAAGTGGGCCGTGCATTAGGGGCGTCGTTGATCTTCGTACACTGACTGACGACTAGGAACTTCGTCTTCACCGAAAAGGAGGAAATCGATAAGTATTACCCCCAGTACTATCATAAGATGGACAAGGTATGTCGGCCTCACTCTTTCTCGCGTGATCACTCATATCTGTTGCCAATTCCTTCAGGACGGTCGACCCGTGTACATTCAGCGTCTGGGCAAAATTGACGTCAACGCAATCAATGCCATCACGACCCAGGACCGCCAACTCCGTCGCTTCATCCTTGAATACGAAAGATTCCTCACAGAGCGGCTGCCTGCCTGCTCTGAAGCCGTCGGTCATCCGGTAGAAACGTCGTGCACCATCATGGACCTCGCTGGCGTGAGCATCACGTCCTTCTACCGCGTCAAGGATTACGTTTTCCAAGCTGCGGCAATCGGTCAAGATCGGTACCCAGAGTGCATGGGCAAGTTTTACATCATCAATGCGCCGTGGGCGTTCTCTACCGTGTGGTCGATCATCAAACCGTGGCTAGATGAAGTGACGGTGGCCAAGATCGACATTGTGAGCCCTGGGATGGTCAAGGAAAGGTTGTTGTCGCAGATTCCGGCGGAAAACCTTCCGTCCGACTTCGGCGGGAAATGTCGATGCGCCGGTGGATGTTCTTTAAGCGATGCAGGTCCATGGAATCCCCAGGTGCTGCAGAACGGGGAGGCATAGGTGTCGGGTTACATGAGGTAATATACCTAGAACATGAGGCAGATGTGTAATTAATTTAGGCTAACCTGTGCCGTACTTGCCACGTGGCGCGACAGAATTGTCCCTGATTTTTTTCCCGCTTTGCTACATAGCACCTGTAATGCCCAATGCCGTCGTTGGCCAACAACTGCTCTCTGGTACGATTCGATTCGCGCTCCCGTCCGTACACTTGACGCTCTTCTGTTAGGTGCGCTGTCTGGGTTTGCCTCAGCCATATTGCTTCAGCCTCGTAAGTCCAATTCCCGACGACCCGGCTTCACTGCTCACCGTACACAGTGGACTTGCTGAAAACAAGAGTCCAGCAAGGTGACTCTGCACACGGCTCTCGGTGAGAGAACCAGGCCTTCATCCGGAATTCATCTCTGATTTACTGAAGGAACGCTGTTCTTATCTGGCGGACTACACGCGACATCGTCAAGCAAAATGGAATCACGGGATTATGGCGAGGCACGAACGCGTCCCTCGTTCGGTGAGCCAACACGATCATGTTCCAGTCCCACGGCTCAGAGCATCGAAGAAACGTTCCGGGGGTAGCTCTCTACTTTACCAGCTTGACGCACCTGCGCTCGGTAATGGCGCAATCGCCTTACTTTTCGGTCTCAGCGAAAGGAAAAGAAGATACCAAGAGCGTCTTGCCAAAGCTCACCCACCAGGGTAACCTACTCGCCGGTGCGACAGCGAGGGTTGGAGTCGGCTTCCTGCTAAACCCGTTTTCGGTTCTGAAAGCACGGTTCGAGGCATGATACCCCACTGCTTTGGTCCTGCACGCTATTCACATTCTACAGAGCGAAAATTTCGCGTACCGAAGTTTAACCGGATCTCTTGTTTCAATCGTTCGCACGGGTCCTAAGGAATTGATGCGAGGTTTCGTGGCATCTTCTCTACGGGATGCACCGTACGCAGGGCTCTTCGTCCTGCTCTATGAAGCGATCAAGCGAGAATCGAGCAAGTTCGCGTTTTCCCACTTTGAGGAATGTGTCTGAGCCATCCCAAAGCTTTCCTTGTTCCGAGTGCATACGCCACGGGCATACACGGCTTTTCCGCCGCCGCGGCAGGCGGCATTGCAACGATGGCTACTCATCCATTCGATGTCATCAAGGTACCCATACGACTTCGTAGGTGCGCGTGAAGCTCACAACCATTAGACGAAGATGCAGGTCCGTTCTGAGCACCAATATCAAGGTTTGATATCTACCACGAGTCGGATATGGCAGGTAGGACCCCACCCTCTAAAATTTTTGCAGCAAATGCACCGTTTTTACAGCAGCGAGGTATTTTGGGCTTCTTTGACGGAGCATCACTCCGCATGTCACGCAAGATCCTCAGTTCTGCTGTCGGGTGGGCAGTATTTGAAGGCATTCTCCTCTATATGCAAAAACAGTGACATTGTAAATACCCGACCACCAAGGCAATCACAAACTAAGAATATTGTTTCTGAATGAACTTAGCAATCGTCTGCAATTGAATATTCGATGTTCCTTCGTAGATCGCTCCCTGTATTAGTTTAGGAGCGTGGATCACGGCAGCAAGATGTAATTGCACTCACGATCTTGGAATCTCGCCAAAACTTCTCGATTCCAGTCTCTCGAGTGAACCCAACCCCTCCCGCCCACTCAATAGCTTGACCAGAGACTCGCTGAGCGATAACGCTCGCCCAGTATTTGGCCATTGCAGCTTCCTTGGTGAAAGTCCTGCCTTCCTCTTTCCTCCGAGCAGCGTTATAGGTCAGCAGACGGGCTGACTCTATCTCAACTGCGGCCTGGGCAATTTGGAAGGCCATACCCTGGAAGGTGCCTACGGGCTGGCCAAATTGTTGTCGTTGATATGTATAGGGAACAGCCTTGTCGAAGGCGCCCTGTGCGAGCCCAAGCATTTGAGCTGCGATACCTATACGACCTGTGAACGTGACCACTCAGCAGATGACAAGAGGATGTGGCAAACAGGGTAATACCCTCGTTGAGAATTTCGATGGCAATCTTGTAACCTTTGCCTTCCCCACCAATAACGTTCTCTGCGGGTATGCGCAAATCGTCGAAGTTCAGTGTACACGTCGAGGAAGCGCGGATGCCAAGCTTTTCTTCCTTCTTCGCTATTTGAATGCCCATGTCTTTGGTTGCGATGAAGCAAGTTATACCCTTGTATCCTTTGCTTGGATCGACCTGTAGATGCTGTTAAATCAAGCAAAGAAACCCTGCGACAATCTCACATTGGCGAAGATGAGGAAGATTTCGGCTTCCAGCGAGTTCGTAATCCACATCTTAGAACCATTGATGATCCAGTGGTCTCCATCTTTCTTCGCACGAGTCTGTAGGGCAAACGCGTCCGACCCAGAAGCAGGCTCAGACAGACAGAAAGACCCAAGCTATGCAAAAAGCGTTAGGCAGAACTCATTGCCGGCTCGGAGCTACACACCTTTGACTGGGCGAGTTGCGGAAGCCACTTGTCTTGCTGTTCCTTCGTTCCATGTTGCCGCAGGATGGTGTTTACCAGGGTATTGTGGACATCGCACACGACCGACACAGAGGGATCGACTTTGGCAAGTTCTTCAATCGCTATAATGGCGGACGTAAACGACGACTCGGCGCCGCCGTGCGCGATGCCCGTCTCGATTCCCATGAGCTGTGTGGGCGACGAAGTGGATCGAGGTTCGGTAACTCGGCAGCGAGGGGACGACGTACCCCTTGTTCGAAGAGCCCTCTGATGATCTCTGGGTTCATGTTTTCCTTCTCGTCCATCTCACGGACCTTGGGACCGACGACTTCGATGGCGAATCGCCTCACTAGGCATGTTTGCTCAGCTCCAAGTCAGACGAAGATGCTACGGTGGCTACCAGACTCTCTGAGCATGTCTTCTTCCTCCGAGAACGCGTCAAGCGAATTCAGAGGCGAACTCTCTGCGGTGCGTACGCACGACGCCGCGAAACTCCTGAAGACGATGATCACTTCGAACGAGGCGAACAAAGTAGTCAGCAAACCTAGTGGTACGCAGTGCGGATCGAGCCTTGACCGCTCTCGTCGAACGGGCAGCAGCGCGCAGCATAAAAGACATCATTATGAGAAGGAGGAAGCGAACGAAATCCAAGCCAGTCCGACTCGGAGCAACAGGAAACTGGTCTTGTGCATGTGATTGTTGTCTACTGTGTGTCCAGTCCCGCCACCATGTCCCGGCCACAAGACGACAGAAATCAGGAGGCCACGGTATACCTAGTGAGGATTTGTCTCAATCACATACCGTCCCTGCAATAAACAGACGTTTTCATCAGGGGAACCTCGACGAACGAGTCTCGGATGCTATAATATGGGAACTCATGCTACAGGCTGGACCAGTCGGTACGTTCACACCATCGCACCAAGTTCGTCAGATGGCTCATTGATCGTTCTTTAGTGAACGTCCATCTTCCAAAGGACCGTGTATCCATGGCACATCAGGGCTACGGCTTCTGTGAGTTCCTGACAGAGGAAGATGCCGAGTATGCGTGCAAAATTATGAACCAGATAAAGCTATGGGGAAAACCTATACGAGTAAACAAGGTGCGCCGCGTCATGTCGCGCACAAGGATGCTGAGTCGATGGGCTGCAGGCTTCGTCTGATAAAAAACAACTGGACGTCGGTGCTAACCTGTTCGTTGGAAATCTGGACGAGAACGTAGACGAGCGGCTTCTTTACGACACGTTCAGTGCATTTGGAATTATGGCTACGACGGCCAAGGTGCGTCATCTAATTTTTTCCGACTCCATGCGTGTTTCACATCCCTCGTCTGTGTAGATTGCTCGAGACCCAAGTTCTGGAATATCAAAAGGTTACGGGTTCGTTTCGTACACCGATTTCGAATCCTCCGATGCAGCCATCGAATCGATGAACGGCCAATTCCTGATGAACAAAGCCATCACCGTGCAATACGCGTTCAAAAAGGACGGCAAGGGCGAGCGGCACGGCACATCCGCGGAACGACTTCTGGCTGCGCAAGCACGCAAGAACAATGCGTTACCTGTCAGTGCCAGGCCACCGCCTGCACCCATGGCGTTTGGTGCGCGTCCTCCCATGCCTGGCTTCCAGGGACCCTACCAGGGTCAATTCGCGGGCGCGTTGGCGCAGCCTGCTCCACCACCAGGATTTACGCCTCAGCAGACTGTGGCACCCCCGACTATGCCTATGATGGGTGGGCCAGTTGGGATGCCGGTGGGCATGGCCCCACCGCCGCCATCCGCACCAGGGAATATGCCCATGTTCCCACCTGGCTCGTTCCCCCCTCCACCCCCACCCGGTTTTGCCCCTGGAATGATGCCACCGCCTGGGGGAATGGTACCGCCTCCTCCCCCCGTGCCGCAGTACTAGTATGCGTGTTCGTTAGGTCTTGGTACAATGGTATGACGTGGCAGCAGACACCCAGAATGGACATGTCGGCTAGAGATGATCCCAGGGTTTCTTCCTTTACCTGTCCATCATGAGTCTCCAGCCGTTTGTTTCTCTGTATCAGCGTGCGTTGACGCCGTTGTCACCTTTCGCCTGGTTCGGCCTTAAAATCAGCTCGTTCGACTTGGCTGCCGCCTTTCGTCTTTGTTATGTCCTCCGACACATCAGGGAGCACCTGCGCAACGAACACGCCAAACGGCGTGCCACGACGAGCTCCGTCCACCCCACAGAGGACCGTTCCTTTGCCAGAGATGCGCTGACGGTCCTGACTGTTGTCTTCGGCGGTGAGGCCATTGCAGGTGCGCCCGTCGCCGCATCGATCCCGTATCGTCGCTGAAGCGCCCATCCTCGCTCGCCACGCAAGCCCCCTTCCTCGGCGTCCCTGCCTCCTTCATGGTTTCGGGCGTTGGTCCGCTTGTGTACGTCCTCGTCCTGGCGCTCGTTGACGCGCTGCCCGCGGTCCCACCGATGACGCCATATTCGGAGCTCGCGCTGTCGTTCTTGGACGGACACACCCGCGCGATGCTCGTGTGTACGATCGTCCCGTTGGTTGTGGCGCGCAGTCCATCGATAGCGGTGTCAGAGTCGCCCTGGGCCCTACTGCTCTCTTCCTTCGTGCGTCCCCTTTCGTCCGGGTGTCCTCGGGCGCTGACTCGCGTCACAGATCATCACCAACGGCGGCTACTTCCTCACGAACCTCGTCTCCTTCCTCCACCCGACCCAGATGGCGCTCACAACTCCCGCAGAGCTACTCCCCTACGGCTGGACGACGACGGACCTGTGGAGCGCCCCGCTCGTCACGGGCATCTACGCCACCCTGACGCACGCGCAGCCGTTCTGGGCGGACGTGCACGCGGTGCTTGCAGGCGTGCTTGGGGGGGCGGTTGAGGGCGGTAAGATCGCCCCGCTCGACCCCGAGACTGCGCGTTCGGCATGCGCGTTGGTGCTTGTCGCCTTGTTCGCTTCGCGCACGGCTCGCAAGTATGGGTTGGTGGGCGAACGAGGTACGTTCCATGCCCCGCTCGATGCTCTTCTTGACACTCGGCAAACAGCCGTCGCGGAGAAGATCAAGACCAACTAGAGACGAGTTTTGACTGTGCAAGCAACGTTTTAGAGAAGGATGAGACGGTTGACTTTGATCGTTACCCCGGGCCGATGTTCAATGATGACGCGTATTAGATACCACTGCAGAATACTATCCTTAAGGAAACCTAGCCTAGGCTCAGTACTGCGTGTGCACCTGGTTCAAGACTACCTCCAGAACTTTTGATATTCATGATAGGAAAGTAATTCTGCATCCTCTGAATTCTGCATCTTCTGGATCTTCTGAATTAGTCTCGCAGGAATCAGGAGAGGTCGTCCCACGCTGGGGGTCGCTGGGAGCCCCTCGAAAAAGTACATACTACTCATTACTGTACCTATAAACGACTGCTGGAACAAAAATTATATGTCCTTGACCTAACTCCCTCAGCAGCACGAACCGGCCTTAGGCGGCGCAGAGGAGTCGATAGCAACGGGGATCGTCTCGCTCGTCGGCGCCTTGATCGCATCTGCCGATTGCTCGAGCGACTTGGTCGACGTGACCCGGTAAATGTCTGAACAAGTCAATATCCCACACGATGCCACGCAGAGTGGTACACTCACCAGTGAGGATAGATTGGAAAGCTGGCTCGACGTTCGAGGCGTCCAGCGCCGAAGTCTCGATGAACGACAGCTCGTTTTCGCCTGTAAGACCGTGAGTTGGTCAATCCGTTCGCGACGCCCCCCTGGATGCCACAGACTTGCGAAGTTCTTGGCCTCCTCCGTGGGGACGGCCCTCAGGTGCTTGAGATCGCTCTTGTTACCGACGAGCATGATCACGATGTTCGAGTCGGCGTGGTCCCGAAGTTCCTTCAGCCATCGCGTCACGTTGACGTACGTGGCGTGTTTGGAGATGTCGTACACCAGCAGCGCGCCGACTGCACCGCGGTAGTATCTGTTCGAGATCCGCGTGAGCCCCACGATGCGGGTCAGGACATGCCCACTGACGCTGAAGTGATCGCCCGGTACCGTTCTTGTCCCGCGGTGTCCCAAATCTGCGCCTTGACGGTCTTGCCGTCGACGGTAATGGAACGGGTCGCGAATTCGACGCCAATCGTCGATTTCGAGTCCATGTTGAATTCATTGCGGGTGAACCGCGAGAGCACTGTGAAGAAAGATCGTCAACGAGGTTGCTCAGGACGGGAGAGAGATCGAGTATGTACGATTTCTGTGGTGAGGGGTCAGAGGATGCGTCATGGAGGCGATTCCCAGACGTACGATTTGCCCACGCCAGAGTCGCCGATTAGGACGACCTGGCCGCGTCATGGTTGCATAAAACGCGATATAGATGGGGATTGGACGCACCTTGAAAAGATAGTCATAGTTGCTTCCTTCGGTCATGGCGAGTAGATTCAGCGGGCTGATGGCAAGGCCTCCGTATTGGCAGGACTTGGCGGACTTTGAATTACCCTTGATTCAGCCACGCTCTAATATATATTTTAATTACCCACATACTCCTAAACGACATTCAAAGGACAGTGAGCTACAAATCACAATCCAGGAGAACGTCGAGTCGATACAACATGCTCAAAACAAGTAAGAGAAAGGAATCGCTAAAAGGAGTCGAGCACGGGTTCTTGGTTCACCCGAGACAGATGCTGGACCCACCATAATGCGATGTGATAACCGACTGTCGACGCCCACAGGTCGACAGCGTTGGGAACCAGCACCCGCGTTCATATGGTGGGACAGGGTCCTCGAACGGGTCTTTCGTCCTCTGTTTGTCGTCGTTGCGGAAACGCTCGCGGGAGGTGCTCGGAGACAGACAACAGTGCTGATATCCTGGTGCCTAAACCTATAGAAGTGACGTGAGGGAGTGATCCTTTGGATCGTGCAGAAAGGAACATATCCGTCAACATGACGGATTGAGCATACACGATTGAGCGCGGGGGAGGGCAACTGGCGACGTCGATGAGTCGTTCATGTGCCTGGCAACGAACGCAAGGGAGGATCGATGGCTGAGCGTCCAGTGCATCGGGGTGGGACCGCGAAGAAGTAAGCACGAGGAAGAAAAAAAGAGGAAGACACACACCTGACCCACGCGACAATGACGGCGTGACACCAACGTGTCGACCGAACCTGGACGCCCCTATGTCTGCCAGAGATTTGGACGCAATCGTTTCTGATCATCCCGGAGTGCGGGGGTGCCCGTGACCGTCGAGCGCGGGTGAGGCCGGCGACCTACGTTGAAGCATGGTTCGTGTGTACAGCGTCGGGTATCGTTTCTCAAGAGCAGACATGCCCGGACCTATGTACGTGTCAGCCCGTGGTCAGATGAACACATCAGAAGACACACCTCGCCAGTGCTAATTGTAATGGAAATAATTAGAGCCTGCGGGGCGAAAGCGGAAAGGAACCCGACCTCTCGTCTTGATCGCACCCGTCCATGCGACGGAACGCGTGAAGACGTGCCGGTCTCAGAGCGTGAACCGGCGCGTGCAGCGTACGACACACAGGGACGCGGACGAAACGCCACGATCGACGCCACGGATCTGAGCTGGTTCGGCCGTCGAGGCCGCGGACAGTGTGCGACGGGGATCGAGAAGATGAGCCTGTGCGTTGAGTTGAGCGCTGGCTGAATTCTCAGTGATGTCCTTGTCGACCTGTACGTTGTCAGTCAGCCAAGAGACAAAAGAAAAGAAAAGAAAGAACCAACACCAGCTTTCCGAAGACGGGCCCATTGCCAGTAGTCGTGTTCTGCAAGCTGATGTCCTTCACAAACAGATGGTGTGACAGAGTGCACAAACTGAACCATTGGCCAAATGCTTTGATCATGTATTGGACCTAGCCAATATGACTGGGTTAGTAAATTGCCCACCATCGAGTTTGCAATCAATATGGCACAATCTGAGACCACCAGACATGCTCCATTCCTAAACTCCAGGGGGCTACCTTGCTTGTTTGTTTGGAACAACCCTGGCACACAGGAATATCTGAGTGTTCGAATTTTTGCATAGTGAATGGAACAGGCCGTTATGTCTGCTCATGATGCCATCCTAGAAGCGAGAGTTAAACAAATCAGAGATGTAAATAGAAAATGGTCACTCGGAGTCCGGCTTTTCCCGAGTGTGTCTTATCCTTGCACGTCCACCGTCAATATCTTTCCAGGTCTGTCCCAGCTCGCTGTCCTTCCAAACCCTGCCTCACGCAAATATCCACCCATGCGCTAGGGTATCCAAAACCATCCCGGGCGACCCCACCCCGTCCTCGCCTCCACGAGCCTGCCACGAGCCTGTCACGGCAGTCGCCTAGTAGCCAAGCTCTCGACGTCATCTGCGCGGAACCCATCGCCTTTCCCCCCGAAAACGTCGCCTCCAGCACCCCCATCCCGCTTCACGGGAATAGCATGTTATTCTGTCGATTCTGCGTGAAGCGGATCTTGTCTATCTCCGCCCTTACTCCACGATCCTCTTGATCCCCTCGTCGGACCATCTCTTCTTCTACAGCTGCCTTGATCACCCTTTGACGACGGACGACAAAACTACATTTGGGATCAGAGGCCTCCTGCTTAAAGAGAGAGGAAGGTAGCGTGTCCCCGTCCATTTTTCCCTCCTTATCTTGTTTGGCTCTAACTCTTCCGATAGCGCCGAGTCTCGACTACGGTGGATTCCTAGCATGCACCACCACTGGCGGGATTATCCGCAAAGCGCGCCTGCACATCTACCGGGCGCACGCTCGGTCGGCGACGTGGTTGGTCCTACCTCTCCCGGTTTGTGGTGGCGTCGCTGAATGGTACCTGTAGAGCAAGTCAAGGGCATCTCGACACATTCGCTTGGCGTCGAGCTGTAGGATCCCAACGAACCTTAACGGTCGTAAAATCTCCCTCGAGTTCCAGGGTTCAATGACCCGTCTGTCGAACGCCACCCAGTTCCAATGGCAAAGAGGAGATAGGGAGGTGTACGAATCAACGTTTCGCGTCCCCAGAACGTACTTCGCTAATCGACGGTTTTTGTCACTTTCCTGTGCTACTCTTGGTGTCGTCTACCCTTTTCGGGTAACACGGACAGCACTTGCAGTGCTTTTGGCTCTAATCTGTTTCATTACCCACGTAGTAAATAAAACTAGATGTATGGCCGAACTTCGGCAGGAACCTTGTTTACGAATACCGTTATCCGTGATAAAAAGCACATAGTTTTCAAGTACGTAGTACAAAAGTGTTTGTCAAAGAGGCATAAGGAACAAGCTAAACGGTTATCGAGAGTATGTCAAGTTGGACAGGCAAGACAAGCATTTGAAGAGACGAAGCGAGAAGAAGGGGAAAGGAGAGTAAACAAGTAGTAAAGAACCTTATGAGGAGAGGCAACTCACAGACTTAGTAGTAGAGTAGTACATTGAACGAGTACAGGGAAAATACAAACTTGAACAGGACGATGTGGAGTCATGGAACAACAGAAGTAGTACAAGGAAAGGAAGAGCTAACATAGGAGTTATGTGATTTAAAACCGAGGGAGACATTCAAACATTGCGCTCACACGGACGCGCTTGAAAGGGCTACTGGGAAGAGCGTCAGGGGAGCGAAGGACTTCCAACTTGCGTAACTGTGTCGAATAAATGTGACGTTTGACCTTCTTGATAAAATTGTGTGTAAGAGTGAAGTGTACTTCGACTGTTGCCCCTTTGAGAGCCATTTCATATTGAGAGGGGGGGATCAACTTTCCATCAGTGTCGAAGGTAGGGAGAGGGCAGATGTCATGGGAGTTGAACAGTTCCTTTAAGGAGTCAGTGCAACGTTCGGAAACTGGCCAAGTTTCCATAGAAAATTCGGGGCCAAGGGGTTTGTCGTCAGAGTCTACAGCGTTTACAGGAATCTTAAGTTCGCAAATAAAATTTGGAAGAGAATACAAAAAGCTCACTCGAAGTCAGCGTTTCCATTTCAGGGTTACGATTTTCAGACAGCTTGTGGGACTCGATTATGGTAGGCTTAGGCTGGACGAAAGAATGAGTTTGAGATTTAATTGAAGGGAGTTGTCGAAAGAATTTACATCGAATAATGAATGGGTCAGCTTGAATTGAGTTTTTCCAAGGTGTTGCGAACAAGTACTCATGATCTCGTCTTTTTTGTCGTGCTTGATCAACTTTTCGAGACCAAGCAGGTTTTGGATACAAGCAGCATAGTCGGTTTGGGCAAATTGGAAGACAGTGAACGCCGGAGCTCCAAGTCGGCAGCTAAGTTTGACGTCTTGAAACTTTGATCCAAATGTATTAGCAGGGTCGTAACTACCGTCTGGGGTGAAATAAAAGTTGTTCAGGCTGGCCCGCAATCTGATAGACTCCGCCCAAGACAAACTCTGCGTCAGCGTCTCCCTCTAAAACCAGGATGTCGGAGGATTTTCCTGTACGGAACTCTGTACGCTTGAGAACGAGCGAGAAGAACAATTTTCCCCGTCGCAACCCATCATTCATCTCGCCTACCCCCTGCATACATACTGGTGAAAATGCTCAGCACAAAAGTAACACGCCTCAACGGACTCGAAGCAAAAGTTATACCCCTCGTACCAATGGAACGATCATTTTCCATCGTAGCAGGAACGAACCAGA